>OX402530.1:6412141-6549407 GCA_948098885.1 Drepanosiphum platanoidis | reverse complement strand
TACTAGAAAAGGGACTTTTTTGAAAATTCTTCCCGGCGGGCGGGTTTTCTATGCTTCGCGAACTTTCGTCGTATGCGGTACGCTGCGCTTCGCCGACGTATGATAATATAAAGCGCAACATGTGACGACAACATATTATTTGAGACGGTGTAATTTTCAAAATATTTACCCTTTTTTCGTGCTATTCGTGTGAATTAAAAAAAAATTTAGGTCGGACCTTGAAAATATAATACCAAGTTCCACATACATCGCTCCGAGTTGCGTGGAAAAATGTGTAAAATCCGTGGTCAAATTTTTATATAAATAAAATTTTAACCATGAAATCTAGTATTTCGACTAGATATAATTAATATTCGTAATCCGACTTCCTAAGCTCAAAGTCGGTTTTCTGTTTGACCAACAATACTTTGGTTTAAATTTTAAAGAAGTATTTACCGATATTGCACTCTTCGTCTGGTCTCGTCCGACTTCAGTACGGTCCTCCAGCCATATTTTATAATAATTTGATTCAAACGGTACGGAATCGAATTCTCATCGATCAGCTGATTGCGAGCGTGACGAAATAACAACTTGCTATATAATATTACATACATACATATGGCGCTGCACAGTGTACACAACTATATACTCGTCGAAATACTATAAAAAAATAGATTGTGTTATTGTCGTATCGGAAAACAGCTGATTCTCCCTGTCCAAGTAGCAGCAGCAGCAGCTGCTGCGTGAAAGTGTGTAGTGTAAACAAAGACCACGTAAATAGTAAATACTAAATACAATATACGACGCAATAAGCAGCCGACTCTTGGACGTCCAACAACTCTTCCCCGTTTAGGAATCACTTTTGTCCTGCTCCTGCAGTAGCCCACGCTCTCGTACGTCCGCACTCTCCACGTCTTACAGTCCCGCGTTCATTGGTTTTTCACAGGCAACGAGCGCGCACGGCAACTGATTGCGCCAACACACGGGCGACTCGTCTGACAGTCCAATTTCCATCCGTACGACTCATCACTTCCCGAGCAAATGGGCCGAATATTTCTCGACCACGTCGGTGGCGATCGGCTGTACGCTTGCGCCGCTTGTGACGCCAACTTGACCAATCGCGACGAGCTCATCAGTACCCGATTCACCGGTGCTACTGGCCGAGCTTTCTTGTTCAACAAAGTCGTGAACCTCAATTACAGGTACCTACCTATACAAACGTTGTTGTTCTGTAAGGCCCATGTGATCGGCTTGGGTTTACATTTTGCGATGGTTTTTCTCCATATTTGTTTGAACCTTCAATATTTCTATGGTTTTTTCAACACTCACTCTTTCAGTTGTCTTCTTATGGGTACAATATACCTCTGGTATAATTTGACTTGAAAACCAAGTACCGGGTTAGGCGAGGTTCGAGTTACAAACATTATTCGAAAGTAAGGTTTGAATTTTCGTTTGGTATAACCTCCTAAACTACGGTCTGATCAATAAAAATTATAATTTGTAATTCATTTGAAATCAACACTTCCTATAAGTTATGTGTTCAATATCTTTTCCCGTGTTCTTTTGATACTCGCAGTTCAAGTATTTTACAAAGTCGTTTCATATTAAATAAAATATCTTGCTTCAGTGATACTCTGATCAGTTTAGAATGATTAGTTATTAATTATGCCTATCAATAAAACAACAAAACTATCTCAGCTTATAAATTGTATTTATTTATTGTTCAAAATAATATTCACCTTGCTGTTACGATTCAAAGATTAATTTTATTGTATTGCTTTTAGTGATGTCCAAGATCGTGTCATGTTGACTGGCCGTCATATAGTGCGAGACGTATCCTGTAAAAATTGCGACACCAAATTAGGTTGGATTTATGAATTTGCTATGGAAGAAAACCAGCGCTACAAAGAAGGCAGAGTTATATTGGAAAGAGCATTGGTCACTGAAGGAGATGGTCTTGAACATGAAATTTAACTTTACATTTGCATTTAAACAAGAATTTTTTCCACTAATTTAATGTGTAATGTGTTAACATGCCTAAACTCATAACATATAAAATTTTAATTTTGTTTTGCTCATACTATACACGTGTGTTTTATCAATACTTTAGAGTTTAGATGACTAAATTTTAAATATCCAAGTTAAAAATGTATTCAATCTTACACTTTAAGTAACATTATGAACAAGTATATAATTTAATTCAAATATATTTGTAAGTAAAATGACACTTATTTTAAGTTAAAATTAAGTAAGATTGGAATGAAATAATTTATAAAATGAAAATATATACACCTAGTATTAAATATTTGTAATAACGTTATTTTATAAACATTATTCATTACTTAATTTATTAAATAGTTATGATATCAATGTCTATTAATTGAATACAAATATTTTTTAATTTTCCACATGGACATTATTCATGGTCATACTTATTTTTCAAATGTCACATAAATTATATATAGCATGTAATAATTTAACACACGGTACACACACATCCTAATCAACATTGTTTAACTGATTTAAAAATGATTTGTCAGACTAAACTTTTATCCTATTCTGTTTATAAAACGATTATTTTGATAAGTAATTTCATTGTTATCAAAATATGTATTCGCTTGATACTTCTATGGACCTATAATATTACTTACTTTAATTTTATATTGTTGTAATTGTTGCTGAGAGTTCAATAATTTAAAGTTACAGTCAAACCGCAGAGTATATAAAGTTTGAAAATAATTCTAAGCTATAGAATACATACCCTATTCAATGCCAGTAATATTGCCGATGAAATATTAAATTGTGTCATGTCTGCTTTCCTTTTAAACCATGATTTATGTTTAATTTTATTATTATAATTTTAAGATTATAGATATATTATATTATACAACACATAAGAAATTTATTTTTATTATTTTTTTTTGGTAATATATAGATTATTGAACATTTTAATTGCCGTTTGTTTTTTTTCCTCAGACTTGTACACTCGTGTGTTTATAGTTCAGTTAAGGATTTAAAAAGATCAAAACTATATTGACATACTGAGTTAGCTTAGTTTTCTACTTAGCTGTAGAAAATTATCCGCTCTCCTTTTTTATCATTTATTTAGACTGCTTATTGACAAAGTAAATGATTAAGAAAAATTAAATACCATATTTATGTGATTATTAATAAATAATAACATACAATTATTAAATAAATTAAAATAAATATTAGATAATTACAGTTTCGATTAGATAGTACTCAGTAGATATGTATAGATTATAATTGATGGCTTGTCCTCAATAAACAAAGTTAAAATGCCTGTAAGGAATATACATTCGTTCGGAAATAATGAGTTAAATGATTTATTGGAATTAATATGTAACGTATCCATTTATTTAATGGAAATGAATTATTTAATTTAAATAATTAATTTCTATTAAGCAAATTCTACTGTATTGTATTAATAATGTCAACTCAAATTGGAATTTAATTTTAAAATATATTGTCAATATGTTTGAATGAAATCGTTACGGATAAATGTAGAACAGACAAATCAATGTTCTTATATTTCACAATGCATGCTGAACAATCGATCGATATTAAAATGTTTAAATGTGTTACACAAGGCTCGAATTTTAAAGCATAATTAATAAATAAAAAAATATCTACCAATTATACTGTGGTCTATATATTGTAACAATGATCTTTTACGTTTTACTTATAAATATATATATTTATATTATCTTCATAATATATTATTGAATTCTAATTATTAATAAATAAATATTATTTTAATCATTTTGAATAATTTGTTTTATTACATTCTGTGTTCAACTACATTATTTAAACTGTTGTAATTTAACGCAAACAATTATAAAACTGGTGCGTTTTCTGTTAAACTTTACAGGCGTCCGAGGTAAGAAAATTATGGTCACATCATGTTCACCATAAACTAAGATATATCTTACTAATTTAGTGTATTACTTTAAGGACAGCGTCCCATCCATATTATTCTTTGTTTTTTCTGGTTAGATACCTAGTGCCATCTAGTAATATGACGACGGACATAAATTAAAAAAAATTATCGCCCAACTCTGATCATACTCGGATACTCGGAGCCAAAAAAAATAATATTTTTAACTAACCTTTTATGTAATAATTTCATTTATTGAAATACTTCGACCATTGTGTATTCATATTTACTTTTACGAGTTGAAATATAAATTTAAAACGCCTGATTAGTGTTCAGTAATTTCAAATGCAAGTTAAATCATTTCGATGTTCAACTATTTTAAGTGTGAGAATTTAAAAGGAATTTTTAAGAGTAAGTATAACATGAATTTAATTTTCAAAAACCGCTTTCAGTTAATGATTTCTCATTTTAGAAAAAAACTTTAACAACTTACTTTTTTCATTTTTTGCAAACTTTATACTTGTTACTTATTTTTTCAAAAGATAATGCTGAGCAGCTTATTTTGTGTAGAATTATTGACAACATAGTTTTACTACGAATAATAATATTACAATCTCATGTGTAAAATTAAGTTGTTGTTGTCCGGTAAATTAAATAATGAATGTATTATGCATGTATATCGTTACTCATCAGTGAATGTCATAATTGGATAAAACCTTTGATAGGCAAACAATTAAAATAAGTAAAAAACATTCACTATATGAAATAGCAATGATACGTTTGTAAAACATCTTCACAACATACTTTACCAGTTATTATTTAAACACCTTTAATGATTCATTTCTCTTTAATGAATCATTCAAGGTAGAAACCACAATTAACATTGTGTTAATTATAATATCGCTGGTAAAAGTATTTAAGGAAAAAAATATCACTTATAATTTTTTAAATCGATACCTTTTATGAATATTCAATTTCATTTAATAAACACCGTGTATGTTGTTGAATTTTCAAACCTTACAGGAATCTGTAGTATATACTATTCGGCATTTACTGTAACGTTGATGACTAGTCGATTTTAAAAGAGTAAATACAGAATCGATTAAATCTTCAGTAAAGCAAATCCATATGCACTTCTTGTTTACGCATATTATTGTATACAAATCAAAACTAACAAAATTCAAAGGAGAAAGATATCACTATTATATTATAGTTTTATCTATCAATCATCATTAAATATAAAACATTATATATCAATGCACACATCACATAATAGTGTATTTTAATTATATTTACACGAAATGCATTTATTTGTTTTCTTAATTGTTGACTTTTAACATAATACTAATAACAGGCGCTGATGTAAATATATACATATACATATACATATATATATATACACATATGTATATACATATATATATATATACATATATGTACTCAAATATCATTTATTATAATATTATACAATCATTTTAAACGTGCTCAATGGTTTTGGTTCTACATTTATTTGAATCTTTCAATGATTAGAGCACAAATCATATCATGCATAGTTACATTTAAAAAATACTTATAAGTTAAGTTCGGGTCTAAAACTTTAAAAATTACTTAAATTGTAAGTTTAACTTAAAATACGGATCACGTCCGACAAGTAAAAAAAAGGACAAATAGGTTCAAAAAAGAGAGACGATAAAACACTGTATAATTTTACAGTTGAGTATGAAAATAATGAGGGGTCTAAAGAACACAACGTATTTGAAAAGAGAAAAGAATGAAATGTTAAACACACCCAACTGCAGCAGCTGCAGCCGCGGCAGTACTCTTTTTCTTCAAAACAATGTCCTTGATGTTCAGATGTACTTTTTCTTTGCGTTGTGGAGGTACTGACTGCAAGCAAAACCGCTTAAATGCTTCTAATTCTCGTTCATCATCATCCATCTCTCCATCCTCCAGGTCTATGTCTTTTGGCTCGAACACGCTTTCTGCAAACGGCCACAAACACACTCATTTTTGGAGATTTACTTTCTCGATCTTACTTTAAATAGATATTAAGCCTGTATAATTGTTATGTTTAATAATAAATCTCGCGCTGTTTTGAAGTGTTAGATTTACATTCTTAAAGGGATGTAGTTGTGCTCATATCATACATTTATTTATGATATGATACCTAACACTTTAATTTATTCGTTATGAATTCGGCAAAAGAAAATTATAAAATACATTTTATATAGGAATGGATAAAATGTTGCATTTTATAATTTTTATAAGCTAATGATCGAGAAAGCACGATCCAAATTAATTTGGAATTGACTAAATAGACCCCACACAAGCAATGTGCTATATGATTTTGTACAAAAATAATACATTCATAATAGAATAAAATATCAACACGTGCGAGTGTGAAATCCAAAACCATCAAGCATTATAAATTGTATAAAGGATTGTTTATATATTATATATATATATTTTTTTTTTTATTTTAAATAGCGGTTAATTATTTTTATAGGAAAATGCTTGTAAGTAAAAAAAAAAAAAGAAAAAAAAAAGCCTACAAAGAAATAAAAAGTAAGAATACTTTAAATATATATATAATTGTCAACATTTTCACAAAATGAATAAAAAAAACAAAAGAAAATTCCATTCGTATCTTAGATACAAATAAAATTAAAGCAGACTTCTAGAGCTACCCTAGAGAAAAATGATCTTTGTTCGTCTTAGTAACAATTACTAATAATAATAATAATAATAATAATAATAATAATAATAAAAAAAAAAAAACAAAAAAATAATAATATAAAAAACAAACAAAATATAAATCATATTTTGAAAATTGGACCGATATGAAACACTATTTTTTGTGTTTATTTAAGTACAACAAAAATATTAAATTAAATTATTATTTTTCTGTCCAATGTTCAAACTTCAAACACTGTGAAATAAAAATAAAATAAATTGTCATAATTCATAGAAAATTACACAAATCATCTAAACACTATTTTCTCATTAAAAAAAAATAATTAAAACGCTAATGCAAATCAAAACACGGATAAAAGCATAAGAAATATGAAATAAAATATAATTATAATAATAAAGCTGCAAAAACAAGCATGCAACAAGTTTTTAACTTAATTATTAGGGCTTTTGCCATCACCATAAGAAGCAGCCTAATTCAAGCCTAAACTATTTACATTTCATTGGACGTATATTTTGTACTCTTTGTTAGAAACTTAAAATTATTTAGGTATTTATCACATAACTGAGGTAGATATAATACAAATTTATAGTAAGTATTTAATATTCTGATCTAATATTATTTGATTGCGACTATTTAATTCTATATACTGTTACAGTTTTATGTTATTTTAAATACACTTGCAATACTTATGTTTTTTGTGTTAATTGAAGAATTAGTAAGTTTTGTTTAAATTTAAAGCAAATTCATGTTTTAAACAGACTGTAAATAATATTTTAACATAGTTTAAACTAATCAAATTGATTGGAATTTAAAAATAAAAATATCACATAACTCACAAATTAACATTTTAATTTTAATTTCTATGTGTTAAATGTTTGGATAAAAAGGTTTAATTTCCAATAGAACTTTCTACTTAAAATAATTGACATTTGATATTAGATATAAAAACTATACATGTGAAACTTCTGTTAATTGTATTATAAATATAATACATATTATGGACGATGTTTTTACTCATTAAGAAATAAATTATGGTTCGTTAAAAAAAGTTAGATAAATAATCAAATGATAATATTCGTCATTGATGTATTAAACGAAAATGGTATTTTTAATAAATAAATGAAAAAAAATATTACTTAATTGCTCAAATTCAAAAGAATTGTCAGACATTTCATTTTATGAGTATTGTTAAGAAATAACACAAAAAATGTATTTACAAAATAGTTAAAAATTGTTTTAGCTGATAGTTTTGTTTTATACAAGTGTAATATTACTTTAAAGTCGTATTAATTAAAAAGGTAATAAAAGCTTTTTATTACAATTTAAAAAATTGGAAAAATTTGAATAAAGGATTTTTCATTTACAGGAAATTAGGGAAGACATCAGCAAAGCTCACCCTCAACATCCGTCTGTTTGGAGCTGCCCTTAACTCGACGACGACGACGTCTCCGCTTACCAGATGGATTAGCGTCGTCGTCGTCGCCACCATCAACTCGTGAATCATTATTTTCAGTCAGGATTGCATCATCATTGCGCTGGTACAGTGGATTTCTTATAGTAACCATACCGCCATGCCTCTGAATAATTACTGGCAGCGGCATAGTTCGTGGTGTGTTAGTTGGTATTTGTCCAGCGATGGTCTTACCTTCTTCATTACATGGACCTCTTGATGATGGTTTTTGAGTAATTGTAAAACCCGGTTGAATATTTTCAGAATTTGTCTCATCTAAATTACATCCATTGGTCTTCTTGCGGCGTCTATTACGTTTGCTTGCAGTACCACTCCATTCTATAAACAAAATAAAAATAATAAATATTTATATTTTAAAAACAATATTATGAATCTTAATTCAGAATATTTTCATTGAATTTTAATTTACACAATTATTTTATAATTGAAAATATAACAATACTCATTAAAAATATTAATGCATCAGAGCAAGACATACATGTGGTTTAATTTTTTTTTTAACAGAAATACCTTTTTTATAATGATAAAAAAAAGCCCCAGTTGTAAGAATTGAATTTTAAATAGAAAATTGAAAACAATGAATTGCCTTGAACAGCTACAGATTTTATTCATGTATTTATTTTGATAAAACTAAATAACTTAGTATTTTATAAGTGCAAGAATGATTTTATAAGTTTTATTTATACTAAAAAAGTATCTTTAATATCCTAATAAAATAATCAATGTCAGTAAACATTTAATATTTGTTTTCACTATACACCAGTAATCTTCAATTTGAGAAATGATTTATGATTAAAATTGAATGAAAAAACTTAATCATACAATTTATAAACAAAATAAGATTAATATTAACATTTAATGCATATTTTTGTAATGCAGTACGATATTCAATTTTTATAAAATGTTTATTTTTTGGTGTATAAGATAATGTTTTTATAATTGGGTCACAAAAACTTCAAATATTTTATTTTGTTATTTTAAAAAGGTTAAATATCATGAACTGAGCTATAGCAAGAATTATGTTCTGATAATATTGAGAATGCATCAGTATCAAATTGAATAACATTATTTCTAGTGGTCTATCACCATGTAGCTTCATTATTGAAAATATTTTTATCTGTAAACTAATTTATCAAATAAATTTAAATTAATAATTATGTAAAAATTACCAGTTGTTCCTTCATAATCATATCCATCAGTCTTAACAACAACTACATTATTTTGAGCATTTTGTTGCATTGTAAATGGTGTCGTCACTGCAGCAGATGAAGCAAATGGGAATTGCATTGGTGTAGGTTTAGACTAAAATATTTATTAAAACAAAACCAATAAAATATACAACATTCATAATAAAATATTAATAACATGAATTTATAATTCATTTATAAAACTTACCTTTTCAGTTGATTGTTGAATATCTCTTGGTGGTTTATAATCACAAGGATCAAGTTTAGTAATAGTAATACCAGGTGGCAACTGCAGTTTATTAATATCAATAGGAGCTGAAGATGATGATATTTTATTAACTGCTTCGTTAATTTGTATAGCTGTAGGACTTGTAAGTGGCATTGGCTGAGAAGGTGGAGGCAAAGGACGAGTAAATACTTGATCATTATTAGTTCGTTTTAATAAAATAGTGTTGGGTTGTGGCTGAATAGAATTCGATGAAGTACTTGGCACTGGTGTGATATTTACATCTGGCGAACAAAACCATTTCATATTTGTTGGTAATTTTGGTGCATTTTTATTTGTGATTAATACACTTTCAACAGGTTTAGGTTGAGGTTTAATTTCAGGCTGTTCTGTTGGTTTCTTTTTACGGTTTCTACTTTTTTTTTTGTTAGATTTTTCTTCTATTTGGTCTTGAGGTTGTTTATTTTTATCACATAATCTCTGAATTGCTTTAATAGCTAAAACAAAAAATATTCAATATCAGTAAGTTAAAAATATAATAGATTACACTAAATTGTTTGAAATATTTTAAAAGAATTAGTAGCATTTTTATCATTAATAAATATAAATTTATAAAGAATTTAATAGAATTATTCAATCAGGGTTATTGTTTAATGTTTATAAATTGAAACCAGTTTCAATCTAATTGAAATAGAATATATTTTCTGTGTATTTTAATAGACTATAATTTCTATCCAATAAGTTTGTTATCTCTCTAAATAAAATATATATTAAATGATAAAATATATTCTTACCTTCATTATCATATAAAGTACATAAAACATCATCTTCCACTGCTCCTCTAAAAGTAATGGTGACTTTAGAACTATCAGAATCTCTCTTTATCGTTACCATTTTTGCACCCTCCACATTATCTTTTTTACTTTTTTCTTCTTTTTTTGTTATTATAGTTTCTTTACTATTTCCCTGAAGTTGTTTGTTTTTCTTTTTAGAAGATTGAGTATTGTTTGGTTGTACTTGTTGCTTCGTGGCTTGTGGAGGTTTAGAATTTGCAGTGGATTGTTGCTTTTGTTGTTGATTAAGTTTTTGCTGCTTGTTTTGATTTTTTCCTTTTTTCCTTTCTTTCTTCAGTGCTTCTTCACGCTTAAGTCTTTCTAATTCTTGCTTTTTGCGTTCTCTTTCTTCCTTT
This sequence comes from Drepanosiphum platanoidis, assembly GCA_948098885.1. NCBI lineage: Eukaryota > Metazoa > Arthropoda > Insecta > Hemiptera > Aphididae > Drepanosiphum > Drepanosiphum platanoidis. The sequence goes on along the minus strand of OX402530.1, from coordinate 6,538,762 downwards.
TCAATTCTCTTACGCTCAGCTTCTTCTTCTTCTTTTTTTATTCTTTCCAGTTCCTCCTAATCAAATATAATTAATATAAAAACATTTAATAATTATATAATTATTTTTTAAAATATACTTTTTTTTCTCGACGTCTAGCTTTTTTGGCAGCTCTTTTTTCATTAGTTGCTTTATTCCCTTCAATAAAATTTACTATTTCATCAATAGGTTTATCAAATAATCCTTGATTATCTTTTTTCAATTTGGATTTGTCATTACCATTATTAGCTAATAATGGATCTACTTTTTTCTTTTGTTGAACATTTTTAATAGCACCTAAATAAAATGCATAATAATATGTTAAATAAATAAAAAAGTAATGTTAATAAACTAAATATTAAGTACAAATTTTTAAATGATATTATAAGTCTTTATAATATTAATTTATACATAGTAAATGTATTATTATTATCTAACAATAATACATTTACTATTATTTAAATGATATTAAGACATTTTAGTTTGCACATTAAAAAAATAATATAAATAATGATATAATTTTCTTGAAAAAACTATTTAACTATTATTATATTCCATGAGGTCAGATATTTGTTTATGATTATTTTCTTTATTTTTAATATTAAAAACACGTTACTCAGAATTTCTTTTACCACTATTATTATCAACCAACTTTCTGATATGTTTGCATTAAAATTTGTTCATATTTCATAATATAATGTTAGAATTATTAATTTTTTATTACTTTATTACTCGGAATAAATATTTTACTAACAAAACTTACAATAAGAGAAGAGATTAAGCTTAATGGTTGAATAAAATGTTCTTATTGATTGATTTAATTATTTCAACTTGTAAACAACAATAATTATATAAAATATTAAAAGCGTGGGAGGCCATCTTGGGACATTGTGATTATGTCCATATCTATAAGTTTTGAAATATTTTACTTTATATGGCCAATTTAAAGTTGATTATATTAAAAATGTAGACAGTTTTTAATCAAGAATTCTTATTTTAAGATATACTTCCATTTTTAACGAGTACAAGCTGCTACTAATTAAATTATATTTTTAATTAATGTAAAAAAAATGTCAGAATAAAAAATAACTCCTTCTCTAGATTATACCAAATGTATAGTTTTCAATTTTATTTAAATTTTTTAACAGATTAATATTAAATGTAATTTAAAAATAGTTTAAATATTACAATATTTAAAAGCTTTTTATTATTATTAATAATATTATTTTTAAATTTGTTTGGATCTAACTGGAATAAAATGTAAGCCACAGATTGACCCTAAGTGAAATATCCACACAGCTAAGAGGATTGGAAACTATGATTTGCCACTTCTATTTATCATAGAGAAAAATTACTAAATTTAGACATAATATTTTATCTAAATCTGTGTTGAAATCTGAAAATATTACACATCAAGAGCTACTGCGTATCCTGAACTATTATTGGATAGAACTGTGAGAAAGCTTTTAACGAAATTAACAAGTGCTCCAAATTGTTTGACATCACTTTTGTTGATAGAGATTATTCAATACTAATTTGAATACAAAGTTTGGTAGACATTAGATTTCTTTAAAAATCAACAAGACTAACAACAGTTGACACAAAGCTTGCGAAAGGTTTGGGCATTTATACTTACCATTTAAACTGTAGAGAATAGAAATGATCATGAATATTTACGATGAAATATAATCTAGTCTAAATCCACTTTAATATATTTGATCAGATGGAGTTTCCAATTTTTTTAATTTAATCCATTTTCATAATTCCAAAAAAAAAAAAAAAATTACGTGTACCATTAATTTTGAAAAACGATTCTGGGTGGAGTGTGGGAAGATTAGCTACTTCCAGGGGCGAATAAGCGTGCTCTGACCAACCCATGAAAAACTTAATTTAACGACCCTCATGACCACATCACACCAAAATTTGAAAAAATTGAACCAGAGTAAAACTTAACAAAATCAAATTTTTTTATCATATTCTTTATCACATTACTAGATTGATGGACAAGAAAATGTCAAAATTGCTTGTATAATAAAAAGAGTAAGCAAATCACAGTATATAATTCCTCAAGTAGGCTAAATTTTAGATTGGTAGTCAATTATAATATTTTTACATACCAGATTTATCACTTGGTTGGGAAACTTGATTAGGCAGATGAACAGGAAGTGGTTTAAGAACATTAGTTTCTTTTTGTTTTTGTTTATTTGTTTCATTAGGAGGATGACCGTTTTGTTTAGCTTTTTTTAACAGATATAGGTTTCTCAGTCGATCCCTCATTTCTTGATAATTCCGACTAACTGGTGCTACAGAAGGCTAAAAAAATCAATGAAATATTTTAGTTTATAATAAAATATAAAATTATTTTTAATTTAACCCGTAACTGGTTCAAAGGGTCTCATCACTTACAATGAGGACCATTTACATGTTATTTTTAAACTATCAATGAAATTTTCCATTTTATTGATTTCATACGTACCTCTTAATCATTAACTATAAATAAGAACATTGCAATTACAAAATAATTATTTTACTTTGTTTTCAGTCGGGAAATTGTATGCTACAAGTCTCATATACCTCACATCACAAATTTTGGTATCTCACAAGTTAAGGGTTAAATTAAAATATTATTAACTTATAAATACTTACAACTCCATGTCCAAAAACTTCACAGTAGCAACAATCACATTGCCTTGGACTTGAAGTAGAACGTTCTGAGCAACTATCATCTTGACTTGATCGTCCTGAACTACATTCTGACGCTTCTTCGTGAAGATGCATACGTTTTACATGCTCAGTATGTTTATGACATGAATGGCCATGTACTGGTCGATTATTTGGTTTTGATGTTGGTTCAGTTGATTTACCCACATGTGGATATGGGTATCGTCGTTTAGGTAACTGTTCTAATTCTACTTTGCATGTTATACTTCTTTCGACAGTAATTGGACATTTCAAGTTTACCACAGGCTTTGATTTTAGTTGAGCATCTGAATTAAGGACCTTAAAAAAAAAGTATAAAGTATAAATTTGTTTTACAATAAGATTTAAATAAAAAACAATAACAATTTTATTTTTAAATGAAAGTATATAACATTTTAGGCCATACGTATTAAAATTATTTTCAAAAGCAGCTTAGCGTAAAATGTAAATATGTATTGGGATCTTAAAATGATTTTTTTTTTTATAATATTGAATATTAAATTATATAATTGATATTTTTGAATTGGTCTTAAGAATTTCAAACCTATGTACCATCACTTAATAAAATGATCAAAGCTAAGAAAGAGGTGGGGTGGATCACTCTTTCCAAATCGTCGAAATATTCAATTTTCTAATAATAAACTTTTTTTGAAACTTTCTGGATTTAGTGAGTTTACTTTGTATGCCTCTACTTCACTACAATAATACGCTCAGTGCAAAATTAGTTTTTTTATTTGTTTCTTTATTGCAAGGGTAAAACACGAATCGAAATTTATCGAGAATTTGAATCTATATATGGAAAAGAAGTAATAAGTTATGTAAAGAATTAGTCAGTGATTTTAAGGAAAGAATGATTGATGTTTATAATTAACAAAGAAAGGGGCGCTTCTCCATTTTGACTAACGAGGTAGTTGCGATCAAATTGATGCTGATGAAGAATTTTTGCAGCAATTTAAAAACAATTGCAATGATTTGTAGTGTAAGTAATGGAGAAATCAAGTTAATGATAAATTTCCATCAGTGTTTTATCCTTTGTAACAAATAAATGAATAAAAGAAAGAAATTTGCATTGAGCATATTGTTGCAGTAAAGTAAATTTAAAATACAATGCTTTTTAATTAAAAATTATTTATAACCATGTTAAGCTTTTATTAAACTGTATAAAAATTAAATTAATATTATTCCTACCTTTTTATTAAGACGTTTAGTTATACTTCCTATTAATACTGGCTTTTCATCCTCATCTGTTTCACCACTATAAAAGCACAGCATTTTTTCTTTCATACCAGAGTACGTAAAAGTAAGTGAATTTATATCCACATTATCTGGCAAATTAGAATATTTTTTATTGTGAGCATTTAAGTCTATTGAAGAATTTTGTTGAGAATCCGCCTAAAATTAACAAACAAATGATTATATTTTTCATTTAAGGAGTTATAAATAAGTAAGTATATAATAATTACAGTAGGAGGATCATGAATACAATCACAATAATTAGAACCTGCATCTTCATCATATATATCTTCACCTTCATCAGTATCTACTACTATTTCACTAAAAATAATAATATATTATTAAACATTATTAATACATCATACGAGAATTATATTTAAAAACTAACGTATACTCAGGAGCTGGTGATTGAGGTGGAGTTGGAATAGTTAGATCTATTACTAAATCATCATTTGATGGTGGTGAAGAAGGATACATATCATTTTCTTCTTTTAATATAGTTTCATTATATTTTTTTATATCTGTGTATTCACAACATCTATAAAAATAAATAAGTTAAATACAATTTTAGTATCAATGGTATTTTAAAAAATATTACTTGATATTATGGATACATTTCCTAGCATCTGCCCAATCAGTTATGTTATTGTTAACTTCCTTTACAAATTTAGTATAATCATGAATTAAACTTGCACTCAATAAAGATTTAGACAATATTGATATCGATAAAATCTATAAACACAAGTTGAATGAAATGACAATAAAAATATTAATCTTTTTAGATTTTAAAACATACTTGTTCTATAAAATTAGTTACAAGATGATAAATCTTTCTGTCAGCATAGAGTCTACTGTGATATAAATATTGATTCATCATTCGCCACGTTAAATTAAATTTTGATAAATGATATTCTTCAATAGGTTTAATAACATCTTTTAAATGATCAGTAGCTGCCATTAACCTCCTGTAGCTATCCAATAAACCTGCGGTCAGAAAAAATTTAAATTTAAAATTAAATTATTTAATTAAATGGGTTCTATTCCAACTTACAAAATACAAAAACTTGAGGCATTTCTGGTGAATCTTTGTTCTTTTTTTCCAGTATTTGTACTTGTCTAGCTCTAGCTTCTAATACAAATTCCATAACAAGGTTTTCAACATTTTGAAATACATGATAAGAATCACAACTTTTAGACCTACAAAATATAAAAATATTGTGATTAAAATTTTTTAAATCTATAATATTTTATGATTATTGTATATAGTATATATTTTACTCATAAGCTGCTTCTTTAAATATATTATGGGGTGGATAGCGTTCAACTTCTACACCATCCATAGCCATTCGATACACTGTACGGATATAGGACATTAAGGAATTCCATTTTATTTCCCATTTTTGAATTTCATTTTCTTCACTAAAAAATAATTAAAAATCATAGAATATATTTAACTCCGATTCTTATAAAATTTATATAGACTACTTACTTTAACTCATTGTTTCTTATAAAATCACGGAAATTATAACAACAACCTTTGACTTTGTGATTTGCATGGTCTCTAGAATCTTTTTCAAGCTGAAACACAAATAAATTAATTAGTTAACTAAAATTTGAAAATGTATAGGTTAAAAGTGAATGTAAAAATATCATTGCTTATAATTAAATCTATTGTTATTTTAACATTTAATAACACAGAAGAGTTAAATAACATGAAAAAATTAATTAGACTATAATATATAAACATTGTATGAAATAAAAGTAAATTTTAATAAAATGATACGTTAAAGATTTATAATAAAAAATTTATTACAAATAAATTAAAATTGTTTGTTTTATAAATTATGAATTTCAAGCATTATCTGTTTATGTATCTATTACAGAAAAAAATTTTATGTGAGCATAAACTGTTTACTTATTTTATTTATTAATTAAAACACAAAAAAAACATTTTTATCAGTATAAACACAAACTTAACAACTTCATGAATATAACTCAATATAATTTTATGTTATTTAGTTAACTCAGTTAGTTGTAAATTTTATTATAATACACAAATGTATAAATTGTATGTTTTGTTCAACGATATAATTGGGAAATTCGATAGTTATAAATCACTAAACCCTAATCGGTAAATTTTAAACACACATAGTTAAATAATACAACTGTTGAATATCATGTCCAACCTAACGCATTAGGATATTAATAAAAAGTATTAAATAAGTACAAATTATACTACAATTTGCCGTCAATAAAACACAACATGTATGGAATCGTTCGATAGTTTAGTCGTACAACCTATAGTTGGAATTCTAACCAGTTCATTGAAATTCCAATACTATCTTTATTGGTAAATAGCCAAAAGTACAATCAAATTATGAAAAGCAACGACACCAGGAAACGCACGAAATTGTCGCGCGAAAATTATTAAATGCAATACGCACAGATAATAAATTATTTTAAACAATGCGCGTCGGCGTAATTCATCGTGTCACTACGATAATCGCACGATCCAGTCTCGTATAACACGACTCCATGTGTCCTCTAGAACGCCAACGACCATATTATATATTATATTTACCTGTTTGTGTTGGTCTTTCTCGTATTCAAGAACGATCATGTCGTCGTCGTCTTCGCCGCCGCTGCCGCTACCGCCAACGCCGCCGCCACCGCCGCCGCCGCCACCACCGCCGCCGTTATACTCGCCGCAATTGTTTTGTTGCGCCGATTGACAGATGTGTGGTGAGATTTTCTGCGGTCCGTTGGTACTGTCCGCCGCATTCACCGCCACGGTAATGCTCATGGTTTTTGTCTTTTTATTTAGGAACGAAAAACAATGCTCGTGTGTATTGCGCAGACATAAAAAAAAAAAAATGTGTGTATTTACCGACGCACGCGCGCGCGTGTGTGTATGCGTGTGCGAGTGCGAGTGCGAGTATGCGAGACGCGAGTGTGCGTTCAAATATAATATGTATATGTGTGTGTGTGTTTATTGTATATATGATTATAAAATATCGTTTGAGAGAGACACGGGGTAAATGGACGCGATCGGTCACGCACGCACAAAAACAACGCGTCTTGCCTGATAACAGGGAGGACGGAGGAGCGTTGTTGAAATATAAATGTTCGAGCTCCGAGAACTATATGCGCCCGCCACAACGTCCAGCGGCAGATAGTGCACTTGTCCGCTTATGCAACGCGCTATGCGCTCCAGCGGTGGCAACATAAACGCGTATAATAACCGGTTGGGGTGAAAAACATCGAAAAAAATGTTATACCACAACGTCCGAATAATATTTATTTACACCGTGCCCCCCACCCCGGTGTACTTTCGACCGTTTATTTTTTTGTGTCTTGTTCTTTTTAAAACGCTCGTTTCACACGTTTTATTTTTTCTATATAAAAATTTTTTTTTATAATCGTTTCCGCGCGTCGTGATGGAGAGATTCGATAACAATATCGAACTTCACTGCCGCCGGGTATTTCGGTTTACGATCAAATGTGCCCCCCGACGCGACGTTCGAAAATCGGCTTCCGCTCAACTTGATCGATAGTCTGCTAGATCCCCAAACCCGCGTCGTCGTACAAACCGAACGTCGTGTCGTCCCAACGGAATATTTTATAATAACATTATTATTATTATTATTATTATTATTATTATTATTATTATTATTATTATAATCGTCGCGTCCGCGCGCGCTACGGTCGTCGCGGCCATGGTAGGTTCCGCGGACACGATGAGAAATAATAAATAAATGTGGAAAAATAACGCGTTCCATTCCAATTGCCATTTGGTGTACGGAGAACGATGATGCTTCGGAGGATCGGAATTCGTCGCAGGTACACTAACGCGTCCGGCAGGAGGCACTGTTGCCGTCGGCGGTGGCCTATTATATCCTCTTTGGCGAACGTCGTTATCATTAATGTAACGTTCTGATGGAAAAAATAATCCTTTCCGACAAGGATCCAGGACATGGAACTAATATACATTTTATACAACTTGTTCTCCAGTTTATCTACACCTTCGGGTTGGTACTCGGTATTTTGATATTGATAGTGTTCAACAAAATTAATACAAATACTTGTAGGATTTTCGATTTTTGTGGGTTAATTTTCGTTTGCTCGTCACGGTTGAATGAAAATATCTTAATTTCGACTCTATGATCTGACCAGATCAACTCGAACGATATTAAAGTTATTTAATCTGTGGCTCAATATCAACATCGACAAATTAACTGAACAATCAACAAGGCACCTTGTTTATATTATGCAACATAGATTAAACATTTTAATAAGTTAATGAATCTACTGGGATAAACTCAATTATTGTAAATATTTTAGAAAAATTATCGTACTAATTTTTTTTTTTTGTATATTATTGATCTAGGGCCATTATTACAATTATACAGGACAACCCTGGTTTTTCAATGCAAACTTTACAGTGATCTCATGGTTGGTGAGTGGAATATTACATGTAGGCAGGGACATATTTAAAAATGGAACACAGGGAGGCAAAAGCCTCTAGAAATATTTTATACCGTAATATAAAAACATTTTTATTTTGTTGTTAATCGTAAATATCGTGTTGTTCATTTTTATTTTGTCATTTATTACAATATTATTATTTTTTTTTTTTTAATAAAGTCATTAGTACATTTTAATACACCGACCGTCCAACAAAAGAAATACTTCATGAGAATAATTATTTTATAGAAAAATTTAAAATTACAAAGAAGTAATCAAATGAAAAATTTAAATAACTAATAAAACTTATGTCACATTCTTACATTGTTTTTGGGATTTTCAGACATCGAAGTAATACTACTTGACAATCAAATGTCAAAAATTGAGTAACATTTCAAAATATGGATTTTGAAGGTCGAGTTCTATACTTCATTTTGCATTTAAATTAATATTGAATGAGATAATTCCCGTTAGAGTTCTGTAATCGCAAAAAACAAAATAGGTTTTCAATTCCATTCACCAACATGAGTCACTTTGAAAGTTTTTATGCAAAATTAAGTTCACCTGTATTATTGTTGATGAGTCTTTGTAACAGTAAGATTTTATATTTTATCACGGTGTAAAGAATATTCTGTACATTGTGGATTTTCATAATTATTTAATATTCAATAAATCTTTTAACAATTCAACAAAGGTTTGAAATGTTTGAATCAATCCAAAATCCAACTATTGAAAAACAAAACTAAAACAGGAGTTAAGTAGATTATTTACAATATTGAATTCTTATTGAAGAGTTCTTCACATTTGAGAAGCTGGAAAGTACTATTTTTAATATCTACAAAACAAATTTACATAAAGTTAAGCTTTTAGTTTTTCTCAATTTTTTTGAAATTTAAGATTTGCCAAAATATGGGGTTAAAGTCTTTTCTTCTTTTTTTTTCTTGTTTATCGAATATTTTATTTTCTGTAAATATATTTTAAATAAATAAACAAGTTGTTTTTAATAAATAATTACAAAAAACTGTACACTGACTATTTATTTCAGTTCCTAATATCTCAATAAAAACAATAATGAAACAAGTAATAAAATTTAAAATAGAAATAGAACTTTATTAACATACAGTACAAATATAAAAATAATAATGAATCATACACAATTTTTAAAAATCAATAATATTTTATGCCTTAGAAACTTGAATTTTGAGTTTTATGAATATTTTTACACCAAATTGGTTACAATTTTAAAGGTAAACAAATCAGCACCATACTAAATGATTAAGAACACAAATTTCAAGGATTAAGAGAAATATTTATAATATTTTATCATGGTTTTTTTTTTTTTACAAATCTATACATATGGAAGACAAATAAATGATGAAAATATAAGTTTTCTTATTAAATATAAATTTAAAAAAAACACGTTGGTAAAATTATCTTACAATAATGTTTCATTAAAATTTTCACTCGTTAATCTTTTTCTTTTTGGTAAACTTTCATTAGATAATTGTAACTGATCTTCTTCTAAATCTGAAAGCAATGACTGTGTGGATGACGCACTAGAATCACAAAAACTGAGATCTACAGGACTAGCAGTCAGTACACTTTGACTGAATAAATAGTCTCGAAATGAACTAGACAAAGAATCTCCAGAAGTCATTAAATGGTAAGGATTAGATGACATGGAGTTCAAACTTTGTCGACTTGGTAAATTTGAAATACTTGAATCGCTGTTACAAGGTTTCATTTTATGAATGTTTGAATTTGATAATGCTACTACTGGTTTACGACTTCTCGGTGTCATCATGGTTTCCTAAAAAATATTTGAGATTAGAATTGTAATTATGTAATTATGTTTATATAACAACACACACCACTTATTTAAATGACTTAGTAATAATAGATGGGTTGAATTAAAAAAAAAAAAAAAGCATACATTGGTATTCGTGCAAATAAATAAAACTCATCTTGACTACCTGCATGGATTTGGTCATTTTCTGTGCTGACTGCGTAATCGGGGACATATCATCATTTGGGTGTTGCTGATGTGGGGTGACTGCTGATGGAGTACTAGTACAACGTTTAATACGTTTAACAACGTTAGGTGTAGAAAAACAGTTTTCTGGAGTATCGTGATCAAATTTAGGTGAACAATGGTCTTCAATCTTTGGACATTTAACATCCTTATTTGTTAATATGCTCGGTGTATTTTTCTTTTTTATTTTAAACGAATCATCTTTATTCTCTTTATCTGAAGTAATGGCTGCACGTGGTTTGGATTTTTCTTCTGCGAGCTGAGCACATACCAATGGACACAACATGCAAAGGTTATTAGTATTTCATGCAGAAGTAGATAAAGCATAACACAAAAGCACTCTAATATTTCAATTTGTTATTTAAAAAAAAATACATAATGTATCAAAGCTTTTCAATTCATACAACTTGTAAAATTTAGTTTAAATAAGATGACTAGGTTTAATTATTATTTAATATAATTTAATTATTAATATTAATTAATTGGAGAATGCTATATATTTATTGTGTTTATCGTCTCTAAATTAGATATATGGTTGATAAAATCTGCATTAATGATTTAATTAAAAACTAATATGCAATAATAATTTATATATAACATACACACACTCACAGTATGGTTTCAGGTACCACTAATTGTTTCAGCCAAATGACCTTGTATTGAAATAAAATTTAAGTCGGATCAAGGAAGTATGTAATATACATTTATAGAAAAAGTTCAAAACTTAATGCATAAAAATTGAATTACTCAGATATACAAAAAAAATAAATAAATAATTAACACAATATGGTATAATTGAAATTAAAAAAAAAATTATTTTTCTTCAAATTTAAAATAACTGTAATTCAGTGAATTTTGGTTTTAGAATCATAGTTTATAAGTAAAAATTATTTTGGAAAATAGACCAATCTGAACTAGATGCTAAAAATATATGTTACTATTTAAAAAAAAAAATGTTGTATTGTCTGTATCCACTAAGAGTTAAAATGTTGACATTTTTCTAAAAATGTGCATCACGGTACCTTTAAATCCAGCCCAAAGCTTATTTCAATATAAGATCATTCTAACAAAATATTTAGTTACTTGAAATCATGATCACACTGTATATATGCATCCTTAATTCTATTTCATTTATTAAGTAATCATACCAGTATACTATACAATCACATAAACATTTAATTTCTGCCTACTTCATCTTTTTTAGTCAATACTCAACACTTATATAACACATCATTGATTCCACCATAATTTGGTTATTAATATGGCATTTATATTTGAAAAGTATGATTCATTAAGATATTCAAAATAATATTCAAACTTTAAATTACTATAATTGTACTTGTACAATTTTTAAATGTTAATGTCAATTAATAATCTCATATTTTATCATTTAATCATATTGAAACTTTACATTTTATAAAAGATTTGTAAACAAAATTAACATTTATTTTAATTTTTAAAACCAAAATTAAAATATAAATAAATAATTTATTAATTATTTAAAAAAATTAGAAATCAATGTATGATTTTTGATGATTAAACAACAGAGGAATATAAAATTTTAGTTAACATAAAGCGATTAATAATGTTAAGTGCCTTTAAAAGAATACTATTTATTAAAATATTTTGATTATTATATTGTCTGTACAATTTTTTTTTAATTTCTTGAAAACAAAATTATAACAATACATTTTTGATATTTAGAAAGAAAAATGTATGTAAAATGTATTGTAAAATAAACAATTATTTAAAATTAGCAAAGAGTCAGAATATTTAATTTACCAACTATACTCGCCAGATTTTTCCTACTTTTGCTAACATTACATAATATACCCCAAGATAAGAGAGTTAAGACCAGTCACTTGAACAAAATAACTTTTAACATTTGTGAACATTGTGTATTATAGTAACCAGATTTTAGAGGCCCTCAGGTGCTATATAGTTGCACACTACGAACGCTAGTCGTTCACCGCCCAATCATGCTCTTAATGTGTTAAGAGTATTGGTATAAAATTTTAACAGAAACCATTTGAAATTTATTAATAAATCAAGTCTTTTAGTCAAAACCAAGCTAATAAAAAAAAACTTATCATTTAAAGACACATATACAAATAATATAATAATATACACTGTAAATTATAGATTTAAATATAGATATAAATAGCACATTTAGCTAAGTTATACATGGACGCCCGGAAGATATGACAAGAAAAGGTATTTGTATCCCCCCCTGAATTTTTAATGATGTAAATGAACATAGTTGACATATAGGAAGATATAATTTAAATGACTATAATTTAGGTCTCTACAGTGCACTTAAAATTTGATAAACATCATTGATTATTAAATAAACAATATAAAATTTGAATAGTTCATACTTTTTAAATATTAATTATTTAGTAGAAGTGGTATAAAATATTAAAACAGATTTAAACAGTTAATATAATAATGTAGACATGTAGTAAGTATGAATTTATATTTTCTATGTGTAGAAAGAACTATGTTGATGTAATTTAATTTATATATCATAATCCCAGTTGTTAACCTCTATAATTTTTTTGAAAATTATAGTAAAAAAATGAAATGAAATAATTTAAATATAGAAAATTTGAATTATAAATTTTAAAGTAACCTTTGCTCCTTTCCCACTGAAAAATACCTGCGGGCGCCCATGATGTTAAACAATAAGTTATTACCTTTGATGGTTGCTTTTCTCCAGATTTCAATTGACCATGTTTAAATTTTGATCCCTTTTTGAATATATGTTTCTAGAGAAAAGAAATATAACAATTATACCATAAAATAAATATAACAATTATCAAAATAAGTATCATACTTTAATTGAGTTGGTAAGACTTCTATTAGGTGTAATTACAGAATTATGATTGCTAACACGTTTAATAAACATCCTGCGTTTTTCTGCAGATTCTGGTAAATTATGAACATGTGCATATAATTCTGCCAATGCTTTAAGAGTTGGGTTCTCTTCATTTTCTTTAGTAGTGGTAGTACGATCAGTGAATGAAAATACTGTAGTAGCAACTGTGCCTTCTTCCTATTATGTAATATTATAATACAACTCATAATTTTAAATTATAAATCTTATTTTTAAACAAAATAAATATGAAGTATTATTTACCTTGACAAGCTGTAAAGATTTTTTAGACCAATAAGCTCTAATATCTACACCTAAATTAGGTGGAATTTGAAACAATTCAAATCCTAATTTTATCATATAAATTACAATATGAGACAAATTTTGTGTGATTTGGTAAAGTTCTTCAGCTGGTAACTGTAATACACAAATGTTTTGTTATCGATTAAAATAAAAATTAATATAAATTAATATTGTTTCAATATAAAAAAGCAACAATTTAAAGTACATTTAAACAAATTTTATAATTTAAATTTAGATCAGTACTTTGTATAAAGTATGTCAAGAAACTGTGTCTAAGACCAGTTTTATTACCTAAACTTTTAATTCAAACTTTAAAGTATTTACTAATATAGTTATAGTAAAATTAATATAAACCTTTCTAGGAACAATCAAATGACCAGTAAATAAAGTTGCTAAATTTTCTGGTGGCATTTTATTTTGGTTTGAATGATTAGCAGTAAAGTGAAGTAGTTTTATGATATCTTTTAATAAAACTAAATTATCAAATGGCAACAATAACAATAATAATTGTAAGGCTCTTAAAAGACGTTGGCTATTATTGTTAACTTCCATTTTTTGACAAAATTCTGAAAAAAAAAAGTTTTCAGTTAAGGAAAAAATAGTTTAATAATCTTAATAATAAATACCTGATATTTGACAATATGCAGGGTAAAATGCTTCAGTCATTATTGGTTCAGATTGTTCAGCTAAAAATGATTTTAAAACAGTAGCACAATCATGTACAGTAAACTGGCCATTGTATAAATCTAAAGTTTGTCCTTGATTTAAAAGTGCTTTCAATTCTTGTTGACGGTTTATTGAGCCATTTCGGCGAAATATTCCTTCTTGTATAACATCTATAAAAGTATTAATTATAAAACACTGTCCCTGAGTTTAATGATTATTTAAATCCAGTTCATCCAGAAGAATTCCCGGAGGGATTAAATCGTTATTTTCAAACTTAAAGTTACGATGATCAGATGAAAATCGATACATTAAAAATACGATTAATAAATGATGCGTTAATTTGGTATAAGGGCATTTATCCTCCTCAAATTATATTGACCCAAAAATCCCAGAATACTACAACACCTTAGTGTTATACATAAGTATAGTCCTTATTTATTATGTATACATACTTTCTTTCTGAGACAAGAAATCAATAAGTTGATATACTTGACAAATTCCTTCTTGAGTAATGGGTGCTCCATCCATAACACCTTTTACAGGACATTTTTCTTTTTTCATAAAAGACCATTTAATAGGTTTGATTTTTGATTTCTCTTCAACCGAGCAATCTCCCCTAAAGATTAATATATAAGAATAATTTTGGAATAACGATAACGAATTAACTCACTCTTTGATGTTAGATTCCAGAATAAACGACAAGTGCATTCGAACCAACGTGTAAAACTGTTCGGAATCTTCTATTCGTAGTTTATTGGCCAGTTTCCAATCTTCATTCATATCTAATAATTCCATGGCCATTTTCAGTTAAATAATATAATTAAGTCGAAGATTAAAAGTGGTAAACAAAAAGAGACGCGAGAGACTTGAAATGCATTCGTAGAGTAATTTCTATTATAGCGTCAGCATACACCTAATATAAAGTAAACGCGGAATAATACATTAAAACCGGATGTTCGACGATCCGTTGGGTACCGATTGTCACGAACATTATGCTCGCGAACAGTAAACGAACGGCAAATAAGATCTATAGTAAAATTCGATTGAAAATAAACGGCGAAATCAACAACACGGGCGAAATTCGACGAGAAACGAATTTGAAAATTCCGTCTCGCTACGATATGCTAACGGTTTTTGTTGGTATGTTTTGTTTTTATTTTATTTTTTTCTCTCGATATGCGTTACGGACGGAAGGTAGGAACGAACGGCTCGTGAACGTCCCTCGAATTCCCCAATGTCCGCGCGAACAGACGGACGGCGTGATATCGCCCGAATTCGATCATCCCGTCGTCTGGTCACACTGTCACGAACGTCAATTAAATACTATTTATTTATTATTATTTTTTTTTCGCAAAAGTCGCATTTTTTCCTTTTTTTTTTTATTTATTTTTTTTTTTTTTCATGTTATCGTCACCTACCACAGATACAGCACACTTGTGTTGCGTGATTTCTACTTAATATTGTGCGTGCCGCTCGTCCGGCCTCCGAGATGTCCGCCGCCGCAGCCGTCCGCTACACGTTGCCCGTGAGTTCATCGGCGGGTCCCGCGTGAAATCCGTCCCCCCGACAGAGGAGTGTGTAAACCCTTTCGCGAAAGTTGCGCGCGCGCGCGCGACGGAAAATTATCAAATAATTTCGCCCGCGGGGGCCCACGGCCCGAGTGGAGTGCCCGAGTGCGTTTCTTGTCGCCGACCGCCGTGTCCGTAGTGGTACAGTACGCGTTTCATGCACCTGCGACGAGGAAAAAGTAAACGGGGTATAAAAACAAACAAAAAATTTCCAATAAAACATGGTCAAGGACGTCCAGTACTAAAAACCCATCCTACAGAAAGCCGCGTTCACCTTGTTGACGTCATTTTTCACAGGCATCATCAGGCGTGGTAAGAAAAATGTTTTACAGTGGTTTTTTTTTTCTTTTCTCACAACAACAACAATAATAATACACAGTTCTGTTGCGCTATATTCCGTCCAGACTCGATGATCAGTATTATTCACTCGTAGGTAATAATAGTCATAGTAATTTTCGTATATTTATATATAGTTAATAATTGTTCGAAAAACTCGTGTTATCTATATTTTCCCATAAACAGGTGCGATAAACCACCCAGGTACATAATATTTAATATCGTCATCGTTATAATAATAATAATATACTACTAATAATAATAATAATATTAATTACGACCCATGTAAATGAAAGAGATAAGGCAATATGTGTCATTCACATACTTGGCTGTGTCATATTTTACTTGTGATGTGTTTTTGTGTTCAATGAAGTCCATTACCGACATCACTTGAATTTAAGTGCATTATTTTTAATTTAATTTTCATACTCTCCTTTTCTCAGTTGAGAAATTCATATCTCTATTTTGTCCATCTTTCATGGTTTTGCCTGTATGTTTGAGGTATGCATATCTACATTTTATTTTCATTTCATACAATTTATATTTTATTAATTTATGTGTTTAGTTTACATCAAGATAAAAATAAGTAATTTATGATAATTTGTTTTTATCTTGAATATTTGTACATATTATTGAATTGTAAATTATTGAATTCCATCTATATATTCATGTTAGTATCATATTGAGTAATGAGTATAGAATAGTATTAAATAATGATAAATGTTTCTTTATTTCTCAAGCTCTTTAAACATCATTCGATTATTTCCTCGATAGGTATTTCATATGTGTACACATTAAATATTCTTAACTTTTTCATGTTTTACAATAAGTGTATTTTATTATCACTAGAAGTTTTCATTCTTATTCGCTAATTATGTACCTATGTTAGTAGAAAAAGATTTTGTTTTTAATGCCTTTGGCAATTCACAGACAATTTAGGGTTTAATTAAATCAACTTTTTTCAATGGATCATGTAGCATATACTGGAGAATTAAAGTTTTGATAGTTAAAGTTTTAATCAATAGTGGTAGCAACTCCCTAAAGGTTATTAATTTATTATTATTATTATTATTATTTCATCTATCTATTAAATTTTAATGTAATTTATATTTATAAAGACACTGAAATATAATTTATCTAATTTGTTTTACAATAGATAAGTTATACTGTTTTATATTTATTAGTATATGTATAATAAAACCATGTATCTTGTACATTAAATAAATATATTGAGGCTTACTTAACCTATATTAATAACATGTATGATGATTTAATAACCTACTTAATACTTAACTACAGTATTATCTTATAACAGAATTTATATTAATGTTGTTTAATAATTTGTAATTTAAAATTTTGTCTATGGATAATTGATATTGTTCTCTTTGAAATTGGCCTTTAACTTTAAAATATTTTTATTTTTAATATTGGATTTTAGATCTTGAATTTTATATAGCTATTGCAAATTGTTTTATTAAACTAATTTGGAGTATCTACTTACTATAGGTAGCTTTATATAAATCAAAATAGGTTAATACTGTTTACATTTATAACCTTGAACTTTTTGTACACTTATTAGTTTGAGCTGTACCTATTAATCAAATTAAAACCATAAATACTTAACATTTGTAATAGAACTTTATTTTTAGTTAGTATCTTATGAAAATGAACTAATAAATATATTATATTTTGTATGGATAATTTATTTGTATTTTGTATTTTGTTTAGGTTTATACTACTTACATGTTAATTTTGGTAATGCAAAATTTGAAAACAGTTTGGTCATGCGACCCATACCAGTACACCATCCTGATTGATATAGAACTAGTATAAAGACATAATAAAATGTCGTTTTTAAGTAACCTCAAGAAAGTGCTTCACTTGGGTAACAATGAAGCGAAAAAAAAGAAAGTATTTAACAACATTCATATGGATTGTGATGTTGATGAATTTTGGGAAATGATTGGTGAACTTGGTGATGGAGCTTTTGGAAAAGTTTACAAGGTAATTTTTTAAATATGAATTATTATAAGTTATAATATGTGAAACTTGCCTATATTTTAACATTTCTTATATTGATAAAATAGTTTATTATAATGTTCATTAAATATCTAACTAACAATTATATTTTTCTTAAAAATGTTAAAATATCTATATAATTATATTATGTGTATTGATTTGTATTATTTAGGCTCAAAATCGTGAAACTGGACAATTAGCAGCTGCTAAAAAATGTATCTTAGAAGGTGAAGATGATTTAGCTGATTTTATGATTGAAATTGATATTTTAGCTGAATGTAAACATCCAAATATTGTGCAACTACATGAAGCTTTTTTTGTGAACTCTGAGCTTTGGGTAAATTTATTATCAATGAATTATTGTTTCTAACTTTTACTGATTTTCCAATATTTTTATAGATGTTGATTGAGTATTGCGATGGAGGTGCGTTAGATTCAATTATGGTTGAATTGGATCGTGCATTAATTGAAGAACAAATAGCTTATATTTGCAAATATATGTGTGAAGGATTAGCATTTCTTCATAAATGTAAAGTTATACATCGAGATTTAAAAGCTGGAAATGTACTTTTAACAACTAGTGCTGGTGTAAAAATTGGTTAGTATTGTATTTTGTATTTTCTTTTTTCTTTTTCATTAAATAATACAAATATTTTACAGCGGATTTTGGAGTATCAGCCAAAAATAAACAAACACTGCAGAAGCATGATACTTTTATTGGTACACCATATTGGATGGCCCCAGAAGTGGTTTTGTGTGAAACGTTTCGAGATAATCCTTATGATTTTAAAGTAGACATTTGGTCTTTAGGAATAACACTTATAGAATTAGCTCAAATGGAGCCTCCTAATCATGAAATGTCTCCAATGCGTGTATTACTTAAAATACAAAAATCTGATCCTCCTAAATTAGAACAGCCATCTAAATGGTCGAAAAATTTTAATGATTTTGTAGCACAAGCACTTATTAAAGATCCAGCTCAAAGACCTACTGCAGATGATCTTCTTAGAGTAATATAACATTTAAAATATATATATGTAACATACATACATTACTTGATATATTATATATTTGAATTACATTTCAGCATCCATTTGTCAATGGAAATATAGATCCAAAACCAATTCGAGATTTATTACTTGAATATAAGGCAGAGGTTGTTGAAGAAGAGGTTGTAGATGAAGAACCAGAGGTAAAATGTTTTTTATTTATACTGTGTTATATTTAGATTAAATTTAAGCACTATCTTCTGTATTTATTTTACATTTGTAAATACAAATTTCCTCATTTGATTCCTTGTGTACATACATAATTGTTTAAATGTACACCAACACAAATTATATCTATTCACATATTTATTTCCATGCTTACGTAGTCTACACGTGATAGGAAGTACAGAAAAAACAGGAATCAATATCAAAGGGTTGGTGGTAAGTTATCCTAACCCTTGTGTGCACAGTCCATTTACATTTTTAGTTGAGCATGTTAAAAATAATTTTTAAGGCAATGTTGTAGAAATAATAAGTATAATTTAATGTTGATCCCAGTATTTTAATGCTTATTATTTTTTAGGAATCACCACAATCTACGCAGTTACCTCCCCTGGACTTGGATGCAGTCGAAGATGACACTGTATCTCTTAAAAGCGAACCTGAAACTAAAGGTAAAAATCAGTTAAATAATACATTTATTAAGTTATAACTAATAATAATAACCTTATATTTTAATATTTTAATTTGTTATTAAATCTGATGAAATATTGTATACTTAATTTTATTTAAGCAGATGTAGCTGAAATTCAACCAAAAATACCAAATAAACGAGAAATGGAAGAAGAAACATCAGATAGTAAAAAAATCAAAACTGATGAAAAAATAACAGAAATTAGTGAATCTGAACCAGTTATTTCTTCAAAAGAAATTTCTTCCAAAAAAAATGTATGTAAACTGAAACTTTTTAAACCTTAAGTATATATTTACATTAATTCAGCTATTTTGACATTAAGTACAAATGAAGAATACCTAAACCTATCAAATTAAAAATATGCAAACAAAATTTTTTTAGACATTATTTTAAAATTTTACACTAAATACTTGTAAAATGTATAAATAATAAAATCACACTAAAAATTAAAAAAAATGAGAATAAAATAAAATAAAAAACAGTGATAAATATGCAAACAAAAGTTTTATATTTGAAATTGCTATTACATAAATCAAATGTTGTACTTGGAATGCATTATCATAAAGAATCCCTCTTCCCCCAAGTGCACTGATTTTATCTAGGCCCTAATTATCAGTTATATTTACTAATAATAATTATAAATTACTGTAACAACATTTTTTTATTAAAGAATTATGATAATTAATGGAACTAAAGAATATTATAGTAAACTATTTAATTATAGATAATAATACATTTTATTTCTTATCAGTTACTATTAATGGTATATAAATATTAAATATTTCATGTATAGTGTTATAATATTATTAATATTAAGCTAATTAAGTCGAAGAAAAATTAAATTAATTGTTTGAATTATATTATATTATATCAAGAATACGGATATATTGGCAAAATAAACATGAAGTATTAGTATGATTTTTATCCTTATAAACTTATAAACATTAATACACTAACTTGAAATCAAACCCTAAAAGACTATTCAGTGTTATCGAGCTATAGGGTAGGTTTCTTAAGATTTTTTGTAACTACTTTTAAAAAAGATAAAGAACCAAAGTATTGGTTACTTTTGTTTTTATTTATATTTGATATGTTATATAACAAATGTTAAATACATTTTCTTTACTGTTTAGGTGGTAAAAAAACATTCAGAACATAAAGGACCTGCACCCCCACCACCACCACCACCACCACCATCTTCAGTTGTTAAATCAGATTTCAGCAAAGAATCTCAGAATTTACCTCTAGTTTTGAAAGTTCAAGATTCTGATCAAGAAAAAGAAACACAATTAGTAACTGAACATAAAGAACTTGAAATTTCAAAATCAGAGGTTAATGAATATTCAGAGATAAATGATTCTATTAACAATAATTCTGAAATAGAAAAGCAACCATTTGATATTGATGATGAAAACCATTCAGTATCTATTCAATCACTAGAGCTACGCAAACATGATATACTTAATCCTAGACCATTGTCAGTAGCTACTAGTATTAATGGTCCAGTTATAAAAGACCCCGTGGAAGACTCTCAAATAAGAACTAGAAGAAGAAGTTCATCTGCTTCCAATCGCAATCAAAGAAGACCTTCTCCTCCATCTTTAGACAAAGTTTTACAAATGAATCAGACTATTGAAAAGAATAAAGGTAAAATGCCAACTGCTCTTATGAATGAACTTACTGGGAGACTTCAAAACAATCAAGATGAAACTGATAAAATACAAGAAAAAGATAGTGGTAAATATTTGACAAAACTTATATTAATACACATATATATATATATATATATGAGAGAGGTCTCAAACGATACATTTTCAAGTATTGATATTGAATTGTTCTCTGCTATATTTTATTAAAGTATCAATTAAAAAATATACAATTGATATTGTGATACATCAATATCATAATGTAGATAGTGTTGTGTACGCCAACTCAGGTTGACGCACACAAATATATCTTTGTCGGTATCAGATACTCTAACCGTCAAACAAGTATGTAACGGAAGGCCCGATAACAGGCCTACACGACTATTTCCTTAAGTGACCACGATAACGAGCACTGCTTAATAGAAAAGTCGAATAGGACTCTCCAGGGTTTATTTCCCTTACAACTCTAAGGTTACTTTACAACTCGAACAACTGACCACGAATAATCGAGCGCTGGATGTGGCTTTAAACACAATATGTTTTATGGTATAAATTTTTAGTAGCGAGCCTCTTAGTTACCTTAAAAGATTTACACAGTAGTTTAAATTAAAACAGTTATAATTGTTTAACCTTAAACTAACATAGAAAAGAAACGAAAAACTGTCCTCTCTCTAGTTACCGCACTTACCCGTGCGATAAAAATTGAAAGAGTGACCAAGTCCGCCCTCCTCATGGAGCTTAAATAATATTTACAATATGTTGCCTCAGCATATTTTGCTTCCCAGGCTTAAAACTAAAATTGTTAGCTATAACAATTATACGTATGTATATATGTATTAATACCATAACTGCCGCGTCAAACAATCAATTAATCAAACAATCAAACTGCCGCAACAATATGACTAATATTGCTATGACGCAACAACCACAATACTAATACATATATACAACAATAGATTTCTTAATTTATCGATTGATGATTGATATCACAATATATCAGTAAATATTAAATTTGTGTTGTAAAATTTCATATCTCAATTTCCACTAAATTTTATTTAACATATTAATATTTTTAATATATTATTTTAGTTCCACAAAATGACAATTTAATTAATGGAGGAACTTTAGTAAGGGTAGGATCTTTGACTTCAATCGATTCAAAGGTTACTGTTGTTACTACAACACATCCGCCTGTTCTTCAAACACATCCTCCAGGACTTCATACTCAAGTGATTATAGTTGCTGATACCAACACTAAGTCACAGGTATATTAACATTAAATAAAATAATTACCTTATACTTATTCTAATATTTTTATTCATGGTATTAAAGATTGAGAAAAAAGATGAAGTTGTGGTAATCAATTCATCACATGCTGATGATGAAGAAGAATTGGATGCCAGCCATGTTTCGGTTATTACAGTAGGAGAAGAACCTTCAGTTAAAGATTCGGATTCATGGAAAAGTAAAGAAGAAATTGAAGTTAATAAGCCTATTCGTGTACCTGTTAATACAGCAATAGAATCAAACAAAGTGAAACTGAATGGACGAGCTACTGTTAAGCCTAATGATCCAACTGAAGTTTATATTGTCGTAAACAATTCGACAAATGTACATAAATTGGTGATTTTAATAAAAATTGATTTAATATTAATTAATTGTTGTAATAAATTATTTTATTTTTAGTCGAAAAATTCATCTGATGGAATTGTAGTAAATAATAAACACCATGTTTCACCAACCCGATCGACTTCTCATTCACATTCAGATAGTGGATCAGCATATAGTAGTGGTGGTCATCGAACCCCTCCTTCAGCAGCTAGTACACGTACATTTGATCGATCAGATGCTGAAAGTGTTTCAACTACAATTAGTCATGACAGTCGTAGTAGTAATAAAGAGAATAATTTACCTCCTCGTGAATATGAAGATGAAATTGTATTACGTAAAAAACCAGAATATAACCGAGTAAGTAGTAACATTTAAATATAAATATTTTATGTAGAATGTGAAGGAGAACAAAATAATGTTAATTAATGTTTAATTGTTATCTTACTTGTGAAAAAAGTATCAAAAATCTGCACAACCGTTTGAATTTTATATTTTTACAAAGCCATGAAAATGTGTACGGTTATTGTTTATGCTAATTTATTCTAAGGCTTGGCATACTATGATAAATATAAGATTCTTCACAAGTAGCTTCTTTTAGTTAATTTACTAATGATATAAACTGGATAGTTTCAAAAATATGTTAAAGTAGGGATGTGTTCTGGAACACTTTGAAACCTCAAACTTTAAAAATTCAAACAATTTGAATTTCGAATTCAAACTCGAACATCTAGAATAGTTTGAATAGTTCATCAAAAAAAATACGAATATATAGTTTATAATATATTCTAATAGTAATAAGGCCCGGGCCACACTAGAGCGGTTTTGACGCGAGATGAAAACGCATATAATGTAATGGAGTGCGCCAGACTAGCGCGTGTTACCGCATGACACCGCTGCATGCCACGGTTTTGTTGTCTCGTCTACCGCTGTATTATATGAGTTTTCATCCTCGCGTCAAAACCGCTCTAGTGTGGCGACGCCCTAAGAAATACATTTTAAATAATAATTGTAGTTCTCTTATAATAGTAAACTTTTTAGTTATGATTAAAACTTACATTTTTAAAAGTTTTAATTTATATTTTTTAATTCGAACATTTTGAGAAAAAATTTTGTTTGAGTTCACAAAATATTATGTTCCATCCAACCAATTTCTTGTTATATAATATTAAACTTTGATGAATATCTAAAAAAAAAAAAAATTTCGTTTAAAATTGTATTTTTAAATTAGTGTTACATTTATAACAAATTTTAAATTATATGTTATCATATATTTATTATTATTTACTATTTAAATTTTTAGGAAATAAAAAGAACTAGTCGAAATATAAGTAAGGAAGAATTGGAAATAAGAAATATGAAAAAGACTAGAAAACGAACAAGAAAATTTGAAGTAGATGGTGTAGTTAGAACAACAATAACTAGTAAAGTAATTTATGGTGATGAAGATTCTAGTCATGGGTACAATGACCAGATATATAGAAAACAAGAATTAAGAGAACTCAAAATGCTACAAAAACAAGAACAGAAGCAGTTTCAAGATTTATCATTTAAAGCAACAATATCTAAAGAGCAGCAAGACAAAAAGTTTGAACAAGAAAGAATGACATTAATTAAACAATATGAAGCTGATTTAGATACAATGGTTAAGCAACAACGGCAAGCAGTTGAAAGAGCTGAAACTCAGCAAGAGGCTGACTTAAGAATGACTTCTAAAAAAATCCGTTTAGAGCAGGTAAATAAATATACATGATAATTATAATGATAGCGAAACATAAATATTAACTTTTTATTGTTATTATTTTTAGGAGCGAGAATTAAAAGAATTTAGGGAAGGACTAAAACAAGAGTTAAGGTTATTAAAACAAGAGATTGATTTAAAACCTAAAGAAAGGAGAAAAAATTTGTTTAAAGATAAAAAAGAGAAGTTAGAGACTGAACATGAGGAGAGAGAAAAAATATTTCTCGAGAAACTAAATGAAAATCATGAAAGTTCCTTGAGTAGACTGAGTGATGCTCATCAGGAGAAAATTGCACTTATGGAACGTCAATATTTACAACAGAAACAACAAGTAAAAATCATTTTCAAAGTATTCTAAAGTTATTTTGTTTGTATATATTACCGGCAATGTGAATAATCCAGGCATTATGAATAATGCCTAGACATTAAGTATAATTTTGGGTAATTTTAGGCAATATGCTTAATTCCAATTTATCAATTTTTAAACAAATGCATTTTAAAAACTCTTGCCCTATATCATTTAACTGTTTAGTAGTCACTGAACTTAATGCAAATTCTATATGTCGCTCATGCAACCTTTTTTCTGAGTATAATTATTTGATAAAAGTTATACTATATTTCCATAATATTATACTACAGATAATGAAATGAATGTGTATCGTTTTAGGTTTTTATCTTTGTATTTAACTTTAACGCAACAATCATTTTAACAATATAGGTACTTCAACACCATATTAAATTACCTATTACATTGCCTAAAGCTAAAAAAATGTATTGTTATACATAGTCAATATTATAATTATTTAAATTGCCTTTTGAATTTTGGCATTATTCATTGTCTACGCCTTTAAATTTAACAAATGCTGTGTTTAAATTCATAATATTTCTTTTTTCTTTTTCTCGTATTTTTACGTTTGAAAATGTCAATTATGGTTTGGATAGTTAAATTTCTATTTAAATTAGTTCAAATAGGTTGATTTTATTATTGTTAAACTTAAATTAAACATTTTTAGTTGATGCGAGCAAGAGAAGCTGCTCTTTGGGAAATGGAAGAACGTCAAATTCATGAAAAACAACAATTAGCCAAACGACAGCTTAAAGATGGTTTTTTCTTGCAGAGACATCAAGTATATTTTCAATTTATTAATCTAATAATACTTAATGTCTATAATTAAAAATATTATTCTCTAGATGTTAATTCGCCATGAAAAAGAATTAGAACAGATGAAACGTATGAATATACGTAAGGATGAAGAAATGCAAAAACGTCAATCATCTGAAAAACGTTCATTACCTAAACGTATTCGTTCTGAAATGAAAGCACGTGAAATGATGTTCCGTGAATCTGTAAGAATAAGTATGGAAACAAATCCAAATCAAGATCCTGAATATGGACGTAATCGTCTTAAGAAATTCCAAGAAAATGAAAAGAAAAGATACCGCAATGAAACACTTGCATTTGAATCGAAACAACAAAGGCAACTTGAAGAATTGAGAATTGCCAATGATACTACTATCAGAGAGCTTGAGCAGCTTCAGAATGAAAAACGTATACTTGCATATTTTTAATTTTTAGTTTCATTTTCATTTTTTCATTTAAATACTTGGATTCTTCAATATAGGTAAGATGCTAATGGAGCATGAAACAACAAAGTTAAAAGAGCAGGAAGAGTTATATGCTCGCGAGTTGAGGGAATGGAAAGCTCATCTCAAACCTAGAAAGCAGGTAATTTCCTTAATTTAATTATTTTGTATATATTTATTTATTTAGTTACACATGTAAACAGCAAGTTAGTAGTTTTTATTTTAATAATTTTACTATGAACATTGGTAGTATCTTGAGTTTGATGTAACTATTTATTTGCTATTTTCTGTAGTAGTTCTTTTATTTTTTCATGGAAGTTCTTCTTAATAATACTTTAAATCAATTAACACTTGCAAATAATACTTATTAAAATTAAACTCATTGTACAAAAGGGTAATGTGAAATCTACAAATAAACGTCCACCAATAGTTTATATTTTTTGTCAGAACCTTGAGATGGAGTTGGCGAGGCAAGCCAAAGGGAATTCATGGAACAGTCGCTTTTCATTGCCTTCGTCCCCTGGCAACACATTGCTCAGACGAGAATATTCATTTTCATCCCTTGTATCTTCTCCTCGATTATCCGGTACTTCTTTTCGTTCTCCTGGTTCTGGATTTCTCCCTAGGCGATGTGTCAATCAATTTCCTAATCATTCTAATCAATCCACAATGTAATTTTTTTGTATACTGAACGAGTCTTAATTAAAAGGTGGCATTTGAACAAAAATTATCATACTATTCCAAATGGTTTACATGTCACCATTTGGTTATTCGATAGTGTATTTCGGTTCCTAATCTGGTTTTTGTTATTCCATAAATTAAGTAATTTTTAATTTTTAAATAGATTTATTTAAATAAATATTGTTCTTTCAAATACAAATCACAAAATATAAATTTCAACTTAGGTACAATTATGTATTGTTGTGCATTATGTGGTTCATCTATTTAAAATTATATTTTAAAATTGATTAATTGTGTGACAGTTATTTTAAAATAAATGTATACAAATACGCCATGTTTAAATTAAATTTTTTTTAATTGTTTTTGTTGTATATTATTTATTTCTTATAATTTTATTTTGTAAATATTAATTATTTAATTTTTATTCATATTATACATGAGATATCTCTATGATTTGCCAGTTATATTTATCTTATTTAATATTAATTTTTATTAAATATAATTTGTAAAATTATTCCAATTGATATATTCAAACTTTTATATTAGTTTATGGACCAAATTATCAAAAGTTCAGGTTCAAAGTACATACAATTTTTGAGAACTCGAGTATTTAATTTATAAACTGTTTGAATTACTCATAAAATGAATGGAATTTTTGTGATAGTTAAATTATTTTTTAACCATACAGTAGTTAAATTGTTTTGCCAACAAAAGTTAGTAATTTTAATCAAAATACAAAGACTGTTATAAAAAGCTCTTATAATTATTGCAATATATTTATATTTATGTTACATAATGGTAAATCATTAAGGTATCTATGGTATATGTGACAAGTAGGAAATATAAGCATGACAAGGAACAAAACTTCGCTTAAAATTCAGTACATACATTGTACACTTTAATGCATTTATTGTCTTTAATATTTTCTTGCACTTATTGATTATAATATGCTTTTATTTATGGTTTAAGTTTTAATTTTTAAGCTTTCTAGTATGATTTTTTAGTAAAAAAGTATAATTACAAATGTTGTTATTATTTTTTTTTTTAATAACGCTAACAGTTCTGTTTAAATGTTGAAAGTTTTTAAATCTTTTGTATCTATCTAAAAAAAAAATTATTATAACCTATTTTATAACACTGTCAATCTAATGAAAACACGCTTGATTTATTTTACTGCATCCTTCATCCTTGCTTATTCCCGAGTACTGCTGCAATAAATATCTTATGTAAGTAACACTGTATATTAATTTAATTTCAATTTACCTTTTAAATGATTAATGCACCTTTTATAATATTTATATCTATCGATTATTATGACTCTTTATTATTTTTAATATGATTTACATAATATTCTTTTAATAAATTAAAATAGCACGGTAAATTATTTTAACCAAATTATGTTAATCATTTAGTCTCGCATAGGTAAATTTTCAATTCTGATAGATAATAATTGTACCTACTTCCATTCAGACGTACATTTTTATGATGAATGACGAATAAATGACATCTAAAAATTATTAACACACTTTTAGATCTTGTTGAATATGGAAGTAGGTACAAAGTGCGATGGATAATAATTGTACTATACTCGAAATATCGTTATAGAAACTAGAAGAGCAGTTTGCCGTACAGTTGGATGAACAAGAAGCGATATTTGGGTCGGCCACTAATATGTTGCCAACTAATACTAGCCCACCTTCTAATCACCATTCTTATCATCACAGAGGTTCAACTCGGAGCAGTTTATCTTCTATGTCTGCAGATTGATTTTTCTGTACATATTATTATACTATATAATTATATTTATTTTTGTTGATTTTTTTTTAGCCATATGTGCCAACATTGCCCTCATCCCTTGTTGCTATAATGTATATTTAATTATTTTAAAAATATTAAGTTTTGTATACATAAAGACGTTAATATATATTTATAGATACTTTTAAGAGTTTATAAGATACAAGTTGTTTTTTTAATTAATGCA
Source organism: Drepanosiphum platanoidis (assembly GCA_948098885.1). NCBI lineage: Eukaryota > Metazoa > Arthropoda > Insecta > Hemiptera > Aphididae > Drepanosiphum > Drepanosiphum platanoidis. The sequence continues at coordinate 6,509,624 of OX402530.1, read as the reverse complement.
ATTATTAGCAAATTAAACAATTTTTAAAATCTTTGTTGTAAAAATAAAAACGTGTTTGATTTTTATTTTATTTAATAATGAAGAAGAAAAAAATACATTTTAAACAGATTATCCTGTTTATTATTTATTCAGAAAAATCACGATTTAATAATAATCAATAAAGAATACAGTTATTGTATGTACAAAATGTACAAAAATACATTTGAGGATAGGCTTTTGTATTTTCGTTAAAACATTCAAATACAAATCAATTGCTTAAACAAGTTTCTTGGCTTCAAAGAAACTTTTCAAGTGTTTCATTTGCCAGAAACCCATGACTAACAATATGAATAACTGTGTAAGTGACCACCAAAAAACTCGTTGATGTGTACTTTCACTGGTTTGACGGAATCTCTCTTCACGAAACTGTAAATGAAAAAAACGATACAGTTAATATTAATCAATATATGTTAAATATAAAAAAAAAAAGATGAAATGTAAGTGAAAAATGATAAATGTTAAAGAAATTTGAAACCAATGATATAGCATTCAAATATTCAAATATTATAGCAGCTATTGGTGAAATACAGCAGCTGTTATATGAATATATGATAAAAAATTTAATCAAAATAATTACAGTTTATTTAAAGTGCCAAGGTGGACATAAGGCAGTTATAGTGTTTCATAACTAATTTCAGTTTGTACTTTGGATTAAATTAAATTACATCACTTTACAAAAAAAAAAAAATTGCGTTTTTCTGTTTATTTAAAATGACAATTCTTATTAAAGACCCTTAAATGAAATGTTTAAAATACGTGGAAAAAAAATCAATAATTAATATATACGTTATTGGATGAAATTAATAATGAAAATTAAGCCGTTATATTTAAATATTAATTTTATAATATTTACTCTTTGATAGCTTTGTTCCTTGATAATTTGCTCAACTTGTTCCACTAGCTGTCTAATTCTGAGTTGTAGGTCTGATAACTTTTCTTTTTGGGCTACTTGAGCATAATCAATAGCTTGGTCACCGACTTGAATATCCAAATGAACTCTCTGAAAATGTAATTTGTTAATTAGTTGGTAAAATTTATATACAAAAAATAATCTACGAAATACCAACCAATTGTGTGCCTCCAATCCAGGCAGTAGTATTAGAATATAGACATATTATATGTTCGCCGGGTATGTGAGACGTAAATGAAATTTTTCCTTCATAACTGTAAACCTAAATGAGAAATTAACAAAAATATAATTTAATGTTTTATCATTCATAAAGGCATAATACATACACGGGAAAGAATGATTTTCATATCCGGATCTTTCACTTCGACATTCATACCGATACCCGGAGTTGGTGGGGTAAACCCACCTGTTCTTACATCGAAAAGTTCTACTTTGTAATGTGCTGGAAACGGATTAAATTAAACACACTACGAATACAATTTTCAGTAGGTTATATTATTGGAAATTTAATGACTTACAGACTACAGTAGTTTCATCGGGAATCTCTTCTATGAAGCATTTTCGTTCTGTTTCGCCGATATGAAAATATAAACATTGAACTGAACCCAACAGACATATAATAAACAAAAAAAATAACGAACACAATTTCATATTTTATATTATGAATCTTTACATTAATCTATAAAACAACAATTTTAACTTTCAACACAAATTTGTACACTTTTTAAGCAATATTTTTTAGCGGTGTGTACGTTTGAACTTAGAAACAGTTTTGGCTATCGAGTAATCAATACACGTCATTAAACTTGTTCTCGTACACAACGTCACACGTCTATCGTTGATAATTTCGTATGATAATATTTATCTAAACCGTGACTTTTACACATTGATAAGAATTGAGAATCGTGAAAGCTGATAAGAAATTTTAAAACAAAATATAAAAAATATTGAAATTTGAAAGTTGAATTTTTAGAAACATTTTTTTAATACAATTTACATGTCTGTGATAGCGTGGTTATAATTTAGATTTTTATTACTCTATTTTCTTTATAATGGACCTTATTGTTTTGCTTTCCATATTTTCCGCATCGGTTATTATTGGATTATTTTGTTATGTATTTCGATATCAATTTTTCAAAAGTATGTTTATAATATTACCACTAATTGTATTTATTTTTGAGTATTTGTAAGTACATTATCGAATGGAATTTACTGTTCTAGATGAAACCAAAAATGATACATCACATGATGATCCAGTGGTTAGACCTAGACCAGCATTGCGCGCACAGAATCGCACGGCATTACGTCGAAATAATCGCAATGTAATAGGTATGTTATTAAATATTCTCAATGAATAAATAATAATCAATTAAGAAATACAAAGTATTGCATGAGAGAACTTGTTTTTACATTGTTCCAGTAACATTTTTGTGGATTTATTTGTAACCTTTGAAAATCATAACTTTTACACTATAAAATATGTCTTATACCAACCCTACACTATATTTGTTTTTAAATTGATATTCCAAACTTACTTTAGAACCTAGAAATGAAAATGCCGAAAACGATGATGCCACAGTCGACCCAAGTGTTACTGATGCTATTGATCCAAAATTAGGAGCGAAAAAACGAGCAAAATTAGAAGCTAAAGCAGAAAAAAAAGTCAAACGAGAAGTAAGTTTTAGTTTTTCCTTTAAACATACAAAATTTGAACTTGAAAATAAATATTTTTCGTTTAGGCTGAATTACAAGAGCGTGAGGATCGTAAAAAAAAACAAGATGCGGAAGAAGCAGAAAGGAAATCTCGAGAAGATCATGAAATGCGACAGGAACAAGAGCGATTAGCATTGGAAAAGAAAATCGCCGAAGAGAAAGCTAATAAAGAGCACGAAGAATATTTAAAATTAAAAGAGACCTTTGGCATTGAAGAAGAGGGTTATGAAGAAACTTTAGAAGATGAAGGTGTCACATTAACACAGTTCATAGATTTTATCAAGGTTAATAGTTAACTATTGCTCTAGTATAAACTAAAAACTTAACTTTGCTCTATAAATAAAATAAAATACTCCAATATTAAATTACCTCTGTATGATAATCTATGATACTAGTAATTATTTTTTTTTGAATGTAATAATAGTTACTTTTTCATTAAAGGTATTTTTAAAATTTGTGTTTTCAAAGGCCCAACATTTAAAAATTTGCTAGTATTAATGCTACTGTTGTCTGTAAATTGTGCTATTATATTTATAGTGTTTGAATAGTGCGTTTTCAAAACATTAACACTATTGCTTAATATTCATACTTATAAATTTCATGTTTATTAGGATATATTGATTTATTCTATAAAAATTTCTGTTTTAGGAAAACAAAGTGATTGTTTTAGATGAACTTGCATTAAAATTCAAATTAAAAACTCAAATGGCAATCGACAGAATTCGAAGTTTAATGGAAGATGGTTCGTTAACTGGTAAGTTTATAAAACATACTTTTAATTTACCAAGGTACTTATTATTATTATTTTTCTTTTGTATTAGGTGTAATTGATGATAGAGGGACTTTTATATATATACCACAATCTGAACTTGAAGCAGTTGCTTCATTTATCAAAAAGCGTGGCAGAGTTTCATTAACAGAATTAGCTGAACACAGTAATAATTTGATTGTTCTTGATAAAAAAATTACAGCTTCGTAATGTTGTACTATAGTTTTTGGATAATACATTTAATTGATTTTGTTAAACTTTGTATTTTATTATATAATTTTATCATAATAGTTTCTCATCATAAAGTCTTTGGTATCGTATTTACTTGTTGCTTTGGCCATCCAGGGCCACATGTAACAAAAATATTTCAACGCTTAAAATAGATATGAATTTTGGAAAAACAAATCATTTCATTTTAACGATTTTTGTAGTCCTGGAAGAATACATATGCAGCACAGTTACAAATATCTATTACTTTATTATGTAAAAAGAAATGTTTCTTCGTATTTTCTCGTTATTATTTTTGCTTAATTTTGATTTATAAATGCTTATTTGAATACTTATGTTTTTAAGTGCTTTTTAAAGCGCTTATTTTGTCAATTTCAAGTGCTATAAGTCTCGAGTCCTGGTTATTATTATATGAATATTAACCATTAAACAATTTATATTTTTATATAAAACAAGTACATAAATAATTGTCAATTAATAAATATTAACACATCAAAAACACAATAAGTATTGACAGAACAAATAATCGATTATTGATGAAAATGTTAAATTGAAGTGATGATATTAAACAATTTATATCGAAACTCGTGTAAACTGTGAGCAGACAAGTGTATGAAAGATATTGGGAATAACCAATCTATGGAGTAAAAATATCATTTAGTAATGACCAAACTGAAAATTGCTTTGTTCTAAAAGACTGATGATATGTCTCCCAGGTTAAAGTATTTACAGGAAAGAAAAAACTATCAATCATAAAATAAACATATAAAAATAACATCATGCTTTGAAGAATCGTTTTTATTTGAATGCCATACTAAATATTAGTCATCTTCCATTTCTGAATCATCATCACTTGTAACATCAGGATCATTCATTTGGAGTTCACATTGAATGCATTTGCAAGTAAATACATAATTTTCTCTGGATAAATCAAAAAAGTTGTTAAATTCTCAAGCTACATGATAAAAAAATTTTTTTTTTAAATATGAATACATACTGTAAATATTTTTGTCTTGTATGTCTACTATGGTCCAATTCACAAGGAGCAATATAGCTAGTATTTATTTCGTCACCTGGTTCAATAGGCCTAATAGCCACCAATCTTAAGACATGATTGCCGTTAAATACACTAGCTGCATTTGGCAGACAGCTATGATTGATTGAACTATGTTCTTGAAATAAAGCTGAACCTTCATTATCCAAAAAATCCATGCCAACAACTATTCAAAATAAATACATTAAATGAGTTTGTCAAACATAAGTATATTAACAAGATCTTAAACATATAATTTTAATTTGCTATTATAAGATAAGAACCCCTCTGTATTAATTATTAAAAACTAGTAGATACCTTGTTCCATAGCATCATAAGCATTCTCTACAAAATTTTCAAATAAACCTATTTGATCAGGAGAAAGATTTTTTTTGCAATCATTTGACCATTGTTGAAAAACACTTGTACCAACACCTTGTCCATTTGTGCCAATCAAAGCCAATAACGATTTAAAACCACTAGGTGTCAGCCACTAAAAATAATTTATTCTAAATAAACTATGTTAAAAAAAGTTAAAATTATTCTTTTATTACTTGACTAGATTCTCTAACAGGCATAGATTTCAGAACACCAAAACGAAGTTGTTCAATCTGCTCTGCAAACTGTTCCCCGAGCATTTTGTGAACTAATTGTTCATTTTCATTTTCTGTTCGATGACAAAACTAAATATTTAAAACAAAATTGCATTAAAAATTTAATAAAGCAAAATAATTACGATAACTCGAACAAACAATTACACCTTTAAATATTGGAAAGAATTTTAATATTTTAAGATAACATTTCAAACTGTAATAAAGATTATCAGAATAGTCACAACTGATATTATACTGAGGTAGAATGTTATTACAAACATAGGAATATGTTAGATATAAGTAGACTTTGTTTTAGATTTTAGCTCTAAAATTTAGAGCAACATACATTCTAAGCAATAACATATATAAAAATAACCAACATTTGATAATAAATTTTTACTTGAAAAAAAAAACATAAAATGATTTTTCGAATAATGTAATTATTTTTATTTTTTTAGTAAAAACTATAAAATGAAATATTTTACTCGAAACCTGAATGATTTATAATGTACATAATAATATGTATAATATTATATACAAGCTATAAATGGAAATACTGAAATAGATCTCATTTTAAAGTTGAATAAAATTTTGAAATTAATTAAAAAATAGTTAATTTTTATAAAAAGTATATATTATATTAAAATTGAGGCCATAGTTACTATCATAAAGTTTGTGATAGTGATTAGAAACCACGCAACAGGTTTTAATAAGTAAAAATAAGTTATAATAAATATATGAAAAGAGTGAATAGATAAATTACAGAAGTAAATGTTCAAAGGGGCAATTATATCCATTACTATATAATATCTTATTATATTCTAAATGATATATTTTAATAATTAAATTTCTAAAATCATAAAATTATTAGATTTCTCTTCATATTCGAGTTATCACGTTTTAACTGTATTCCTGGTTATTAAAATAAATATTCATTTACATTAGAAACTATTTGATTAGCTTGTTGTGGTGAAGGCGATAGTTCAATTGTTGCCAGCAAACGACATAATAACATGATATTATGACTTTCAGGAGGATAATGCATCGTCCTAAATATAATATATAAACAATTAAGTAATACTATTCCCATAATTAATAATTAAATAACAGGAATCTTACCAATCAACAATTTTACAAGAAAAAAATTACTAATTTCATGCTTATCTTAAATGATATAAAGAACAATTATTAGCTTAACCTAGTTTTTCTTTTAAACTATTATTCTTAACCTTTACATTAACACATTATTATGTATCTTTGTCCTTTGAAATATGTATCCACCTACTAGTTATAACCAAAATATAAAATATAGTGCAAAATAATGATGAACGGTCAAAAATAATGTTCTTTAAATTGAATACTAAATTTACTATAGATATTAATAATTTCTAAAATGTAGTATAAATATAGATTTTAAATTATACGAATACATGAACATCAATATTTAATCATGATATTAATCAAAATGTTTTTAAGTTTTTAAAAATATTAATTTGGTGATTAAACTTTAAATTTTAGAATACTAAAACTATACACATAAAAAAAATTAAAAATTTAGATAGGATAAATAATATTTGATGTCAATTGAATTAATAAGCATTGGGTTTAAATAATTGTATCTTAGTATTTTGCAAGATTCAAAGTTGTATTATTGACAAATACCAAATAACCAATTAATTAAATTATTTTACCTCCATAGTTCTTCTAAATGGTGTATTGGATCATTGGTGTCAGGTCTGCAAAGAAGTTTATGATATCGATTAAATGCAGTATCTAAACATTTATTACTGCAATACCAAACCTAAAAAAAAATTTAATTTTAGTTTGGTAATAATTATAAATTGTTTAACAAAATATTATAATGCTAAACTATAATGTTAAAATGTACAAACAATTATTAACATAATCTTGTTTGCTCGTCAACATTTTAATTTGTAAGTCAATTGAAAATATAGTTAAGCAGCAACCCAAAGATTTAATAAATAAGAAATAAATGTAATTACTAAAATAAATTTATCAAAATTAGATCAAATACTATACTCTATTTAGAATAAGAGCACACCAGATTCAAGCATGCACAACTAAGTTTTTGTATGTTACCGGACACATTAACGCAGAACCAGTCGAATCACCAAATTTGTCTGAAAATTATCATAACACTAATTATACAATTGTTGGTCCTGCTGTCTTTATGATGAATGATGGGTGGATGGTAGAAGCAACAATACTGGCAGTCACTAATGGAGATATATGCGAAGAAAAAACATATTTTTGTCTGCCGCCTGGTGTATTTTTATTCTGAATAGAGTATTAATAAAAAATTATGTTTTTCTAATATTTTTGTATAAATCAACATAACTACAGATTTAATATGATTAAATAAATAATCCTCACTCTACAAGATTCACACTGAACGAAATTTTGTACTTTATCTTTTACAGTACAAAAGTCTTCAAAGGGAACTTCTAATATTGCTGCACTTGTCAATCGCATAACATTTTCTGTGACCGTCTCTAAAGGGCTGAATAATATATAAGTATTAGTAACTAAAGACAACAAAGAACAGTGGTCTCAAACTGAAATTACCAACGAGCCAAATTATATTCATACGTTAAAAGTTGAAGGGGAAACATTTTTTTAATGGGATATTTCTTTTCTTTTTAGTACAAAATAATACTGTAAAAACCATTAAAAATATTAAAACTTAATTAAATTAAGATAAATTATATCATTAATGTTTAAATATTTAACCAATATTACAAGGTAACCAATAAAAAAAAAATTCTTGATGTACCTAACATTATTTTAATGTATATATAAACACTATAAAATACCCAAATTTTTTCTTTAAGAAATGAAATGAACTTATATAGCAAACCATATCAAAAGCGTTTGCAGACCACATGTTTGAGACCACTGACATAGATTATACATATTATACATAGAAAATAATTATAAGTAAGTACTACCATAAACAATGATTGCAAGCACGATAACCATAAAGACTATTCCAAGAGAATTGACACGAAACAAATGGTTCTTCTTCTAAAATTAAATCGTCCGATTTAAAATGTTTGGTAGCTACAAGACATTTGCCCTGAAATAAATATCATTGTTATTTAAACGAATCAATGTAATTTTAGAGTTTCTTTAAATTTGCAATTATTGATACGACACAATAATTCGATCGAAATGTATGTATAGTATTCACTTACTTTAATAGGGTCGTGAGTTATTATATATCCTCTATCGCCTCCGTTCATTTTGAAAAGCAATCGATTCCCACAATAATTTCAACGGGTACTCGCGACGACTTCGCGCGGCAATCAGTGCCCCAGTGCTATTTGTATTTAAATATAATATATAAAATATATATATTTATTATTATAAACGAACCCGAGAATTCCAAGTCTATAGAGAAAGTCGTCGAAAATTCAAAATCGTTGTTCCGATGCGTTTGCAATCATGCGGATTATTTGATTATTTATCAGTTATCATATTTTATATCTATTTTAAAATAATCAATCGTGTTGTAAATATATATATGTAATATATACGTAGATACCGCGTTGTATAGAAAACGACGACACGACGGAATTTAATTTTAGGTTATCCGCGAAGAAATTATGACGCGTGCGGCCGCACTGTCGCGCGCGGTACACTTCGAGCGCCAATATTTTCGTGAATTCCACGGGAAACTCGTCGCGTCGGGACTTCGGGAGGTGTAAAATCGAAATTCCACACTACCAGTTCGGGTCCTCGGACAACCCAGTCGGCGTGGATCGATTCAAAAATCAAAATCACTCGCGGAGTGGGGCGACGCGGCCGACCATTGGCCGACGAATGTAAACAAGACACCATCGATCGCGTTTTCGTCATGTGACCTTTGATTTCATTTGCCTAAAAAAAAAACCTAAGATGTTTATTTATTATTAATAGTATTTATTTATTTTTATTTTTTTTTTAGTTTTATTATTACTATTATTATTATTATTATTATTATTATTTTTCGTAGTGCATATATTATTATGATTACTATTATTTTTGCATTCGTCTCACGGCCGATGCGGCGCTAGTGCTGTGCAATGTAAACACGGGCCAACGGGTTTCTCGCAGCACACGAACGTAATTTGCCTGCGCGACGAGACGTATATTGTTGTTGTTGTTGTTGTTGTTGTTGTTGTTATTATTATTATTATTGTTGTCGTTGGTGGTGTTGTGTATTATTTATTTTCGTCACACTCGCCGTCGCGTTCTGCGTGCACAGCTTCTCGTCGATCGACTTGGACCAACAAGTGGGTAAAGTGATTTTATTTTTTTATTTATTTTTTCTATAATAATATACGTGTGGTGTTTGTGTGTGTCTGTGTGTGCGTGTGTTTGAGCGAGCGCGCGCGCGCGCGAGTGTGTTTTACGTATCGGGTCGATTTTTCGCACACTATATTGTATAACGATAATATAGAAATAATAGCAGTAGACAAAATATTGAAACCGATTATAAATTCCGCGGGGGCCACCTGCTCGCGTGATGAAAGTCATGGTCGTGCGCGTTTCTTTGTCGTCCGCCCGTGTTCGCGTTGAATTGTCGCCAAAGGACCCGTTGGCGCCGCCGTGCTCGTGCGCCACCGCCGTCGACGCCGCCGCCGCCGTCGCCGTTGTGGTCTCGCTGGACCTATTTTCCCGATCGACAAAAGGTAAATAAACAAAGCATTCTTAATCATTTTCCATCCTCGTGGCCTCTTATCATTATCATGTGTCCTTGATAACCCCCAATACAGACACATACAAAACAATTTTCGCTTCGTACAAACCCGTAGCCTAAATCTAATGTACGATTTTAATAATACACGCGCGGCGCGCGCGCGCTCGCGCTCGCTCGCACACACACATTATTATTATTTTTATTAAATATTTTCATGCATGTGTGCGTGTTTCTTTCTTCTTTTTTTTTTTCATTCTAGTTTAATTAGATAGCCTTTCGACTCTTTCGAACTCTGTCGAAAATTTTTATCGCGCGCGCGTTTGTGAGTGCATGTTCAGTGTGAAACGTCGAGAATGAGCTGTTGTGATAAATTTCACAAGCCAAACTTGTTGCACGGTGCCATGCTTAATATGCAAATTTTCTCACTAACTGTGGACAAAACAAATTATAGGTAGGTCAGCACTGGAATTTATTCGATTTACATACATGCAACATTTTAATAATATTATGTATTGACCATTGACAATAATATCATAATTTACAATCGATACATTTTCTCATTTCGGGTCAAATTTTAATTATTATTTGATGCACTTATTTCTCACTGATTGGTTTATTACACTGTTTCGCACACATTGTCATAATGAATACATTAAAACAGCTGTTAATTTCTAACAACAATACTTTTTAGTATGCATATGTATTGAAAGTACATTTATATTCTTATTTATTTATTAGTCTTTTTAATATTAGATATACATGTATGTGGTATGTGACCTATAACCTCACTGATATATAATAATATGTTATAAAATGTTTAATGATGCATTTTTTCAAATTATTTCTAATACATTTTATCTATTTTCGCTCTATTATAGGATGATTTTTTCTTACTTTTAATTATTTATTAATTTTATACAGTTTTTAAGGACTACATGCAATATATTTTTATTATAAACTATTTTTACTTATAATGAAATTTGAAATATTTATTTTCAAGTAATCAAGCTGATTTTTATTTTAAAATATGATGCTTTAAAAGCTTTTAATATTAAAGTTTTAGTTTTAATTTAGGTTGGTATATTTTTTAATTGAAAAATATTCTTTTTAATTTTTTCATAAACTGTTTAATATTGGATACATTTAGATTCCGATTGAAAGTATTATTGTTGGAGTATTTATGTAATTAGGTATTTCAATATTTAATAGATAAAGTATTTTATACTTGAATTAAAATATTATATTTTGAAATACCTAATATGAGTAATATACCTACCATCCATAAAAAAAAATTGTTCCTATTTATTAATTTTAAAATAAACAATATATTAAAATCTGCATGCAATAATCAAGATTATTATCTTCTTTTTTTTTTAAATTATTAATTAGTGTTGGAATAAATCTTGATAGTTTAGTTGTAATTATTTTCTTTCTAAGTCTATAAACTAAAATATATACTATATCTAGTGTTTATCTCATGTATAATTAGTACTATACGATTAATATATATTCTTCATTTCACTTAGAAGTTATTATAAATATAAATCAATATTTCAAGCATCTATTTTAAAATCTAACTTTCCTAAATTATAAATATATAACCTTCATTATTAACAATATAGTAGATATACGATTATACTATAACATTATTAATATTGAAAGAATATACATTGTTAATATTTTAAAAGCTCTTTTATGGACTAAATTGTTGCCATTCTCATAAATGAAAAGGTAATGGAATGTGGCACATTTGTTTAAATATATTAAATCTAATATCATTTATTAAAACTATAAACATATAAATAATACAAATAAAAATAAAATAAATAGGTCTTGTCTGGAGTATTATAATACTTTGTTTTACCACTAAATACTGTTTATTTTTATTTATTTTGTTTTATATTTTTTAGTTAATTTTATCCTAAGATGAATTATTATCTGATTTAAAAATTAATGCTTCATATTGATTTGCTTGAGCTTAATGTATAATAATTCCCCCGAACCTACTTCCTAAAAGAGGGATTGTAATCATTAGCCCATGTTTATTATTGTTTATTTATTAATTTACCTAGAGTTGTTGGTTTTAGTAGAAACAATATTTGTATCAGAGGAAATATAATCAAATACAGTATAGCTTTTTATTTTATTTATTTATACTTTATACTTTGTTAATGATTACTATGCCTCACCGAGAGAACTCATTTGGAGGCCTTAAAAAACAGTGAGATTGTAATAGCCAATAGGGACAGGGCTTTGTAGCTTTCTCATCATTCAGCCACATAGTTCCTTGAAACATTCCTTAAAGCTTGGATATTCACTAATTAATTAATCCTCATTTCCTTCTAGCTAATGTTAATTGTTAATGTTGATATCTAGTTAATTGTAGCTGAATGTCATTGAATACAGTAATCACATTTTGATTTTTAAATAGGTATTTGAACAAATATACTTTATTTTATATGTAGGCAAAATCATGTGTAACCAATTTAGTAAATAATTTTTTGATTGTCCATTTTAAGTAGATTAAATTTTTTATTACATGTTATCTTTCTACTATCTCTTTGAACTATTTTATAAATAAGTTGACTTTAAATGTTTGAATTGTGATACTGAAAAGGATAGACTTAATGTAATGAATAATTTGAGATGATGAATTCAAAAGAGTGATGGAAAAATTACATTTCAGATAAATTTTGAACATATTTAAAATTAAATCTGAAATGTAAAATACTTGTTTTTCTTTTAACTTTTTAAATTATTACATTAAAAAAATATTTTTGTTTTCATATTTATCAATATGTATTTTTGTTTTTGTTTTTTCCAGGCGAAAACAAATTGTGAACATATAAGAGTGCAATCCTTTGATTTTGAAAAATATTTTCATACTTAAATGTATGACTAGTTGATTGTTGTTTAATTGTTTAATTACAAAAAAGGACTTACTGAAAACAATTATTTTGTATGTATTAAAGCAGAAAAGAAGAATATTAAAATGAATAACAAAGATTATACTAATCTATTTGGTACAATGGAAACTAAACGTGTACTGAAAGCAGATTATCCAACAGAAAGTTCATCATTAGGGGTACCAATACCAATAAGGAAGAATGGAGATCTTAACGCGTTACAAGATTATGGATTTGAATTGTTTGATACAAATAATGATCTTATTCAAGATCCTATGGTGGTCAACAGTGCAGATCAGAATTTTTTTACTACTAATGATACTGGATGGATTGGAAGATCTGATGAAATGTCTTTTATCAAAATGGATGAAGACATTTTTCAGGTAAAAAAAATATTCACTTTTTATTTAAAGTAATTTTAACAATATAAATATCATTATTTTGATTGTTAAATATGTTATAATTATTAATTTATCTTTAATTGCCTGAATAAAATCAACATAACCTATAATATATAAATAGTTATAGCAAAAGTTTAAATTTTTACTTCAAATTACCAGTTTTTTTTCATTACATTGTGATAAAATAGTTTTTCAATTTAAAATTGTTTTTTTATAAAACACAGTTTAACCAATGTACATAGGAACAATTGATCTAGATTGTTCTAAAAACTAAAAAAAGCTATCCGTTAGGTGAGAACCCCTGGATACATGCCTATTTTAAGTACTTAAAAAATAACTTTATTGAATTTGATGGTAATCTAATGTTTATAAGGATCCAAGTAATACAGTTAAATTTGAAAAAGAAAAATTAAATCATTTAAAATGTTTGATGTATTATAAGAATATATAATTAATATGCTATAGATGTAAAACATCAATTAAGATCTGTCAGAAATGGGATCAAAGGATTCTTAGATAATTAAATTAAATAAAAATGTATAACATTGTAATATATATACATTAATGTATATTTATTTTTTTGCTGATTGCAATATTAATTTGAGGAATTATTCCTTTTAATTATTAATTAATGACACATTTGCAATATAAACATATTTGTATACATATACAGTCTAAAGTGCCATAAGACTGAATCATATGAGATGAAACCAAAGAAATATTCAGTTTCAGACAAATGTCCAGTTGTGATTATTGTACTAATACAATAACCACAATTTAATGTGTGACAGAACCTGTTAAAGTATTCATGTGTATTATTTGTAATTATTAATTCTCTATATTATCTTGGATCCATCTTTAATAGATTTTATTATATATTTAAAATAAATTATTGTTTTTATTTATTTAGTAGTCCTCTAGATTTATGCCTCTTGTTGCTTTTGTTTTTCTTAAATTATTGAAATTCTGTATTTAAATATATATATATTATGTTACATACTGATAACAAACAAAAGAAGTTGATAGATAATGGAGAATTACCTATATTTTCTTAATCCTGGGTCTCTGATGTTGTTGCAGTAAAAAACTAGAAAAATCGATTGCGGAATTGCGTTAAAAGAAACTAAAAATAACAAAAAGGTCTCTTAAACTAACAAAGATTTGTTATAAATTATATATTTTTATTTTATTTAACAGTGCTTATACTTAGATGTTAGAATGAAACATTTTAAAATCATTAGACATTTAAAGTTTAAAATTATACATATTTAAATTAAATTATTATTTTTAATTTATTAATTATTTAAAAATTTCATAAATCTTATTTATCATTGCAGTAGCCAATACAATTTTATAACTCAAATAACTTAATTTCATGATAGTAGAAGTAAACAAATACAGTTGAAAATATGTCAAAAATTCTCAGATTATGAGATATATGAACCAGATTTAAAATTTACTTAGCAATAAATTCGAGCAGTGGAAGAAAAGTTACAAATGCAAAGACATTCGAGTCCTACTTATTACTAATTATTGTTGACCATAACAATGGCGTTCTGAAGATGGATCAATTGGTGCTCAAGTATCATGCTTAAATCGTAGGGTGGATTGTGATTATATATATATATATATATAATATGTATGTGTGTGTGTATATAATAGAATTATTTTGCTGTTCCTCAACTATACACCTAAGGCAGTGATGGTGGGGTTGTATGCAGTATACTGAATTAGACCTTGGCATCATCCATTTCTAATGCTCAGCACGCCACTAGATCATAATATTTATAACCTTTGTTAACATTTTTATTTAATTTATTCACAAAAGTTTATCTTGGATCTATATTTTGAATTCGTTATTATTTATGAACATTTTTATCATAACTTCAATGTCTTAAAAAAATTATATTTATTTTTAATTGCAAAATGAGTATTTCTTTAATTTTTTTTTTTTTTTAATTGATTCAATTATTGAAAATTTATTTCATTTTGTTTATGGAATGAAAGTCTATATAATTTGCAAATATTCTAACAAATGTATTAGTTTTTTTCCCCTTAGTACTGATAAAATGACAATCTAATTTTAATAGTCTTTATCAAATGTTGATAATTTAAAATATAATTATTAAATTTTTATCTATTTTTTTTAAGACATAAACCGAGACAATGTTGTGTATTTATGATTTTTCACAACTATTAATTAACGTATGTATTAATTATGATTTATGAAAAAAATTATTCAATTTATTTGTTTCAAACATATGTTATACCTATATTCGTTCTATTCAGCTATATTTTTACAGAGAAAACATTACATAAAGAAGGATAGCATTTATATGTACTTGAAAAATTGATTTTACTGACCCAAGTTGAATTTTTGGGAGGGATATCAATTTGTAATTGGAAATGTTGTATTCAAATTAAATTTATGTACATAATACATGAAGTCCAAGTATAACACTTATAGGCATCGGATGCATTGCTTGAAGTAAAAGCACAGATAAAACATATCATGTGTTGCAAAATATCAAATGGCTATTTGGGATTTTTAGTAAAATGTGTTATTTACTTCAGCTTCTACCCAACAAACTATATTTAGTAGAATTAGGTAAATATTAAAATATTAGAAAAAAATATAGTATTCATTTTAAATTAAATTAAGTTTACCAGTATGAAACATAGTGTTAAAAAAAAATAAAAACCAAATATAAATAAACAATTATTAATCATTGAATATTACTACAGTTAAGTTTTTATGAAATACTAACAATCAGAATCCCCTCTCCAAATCATAATATTTATTTTATTTTACTAACCATAATGAAATGATGGATGTGGGAACTGTTTTTGTGCCGATATGGTTTGAAATTTAATATACAATACTGACTCGAGCTTTTTTAAATTTACTATTCAATTTGTATTACATAGAAAAATTCATCGAAATAATGTCTGATTTAGATAATATTATTGTGATCATTAAAAAACCAGTTAAAATTTTCACAACATTTTCAAACTAGCAAAAAAAATATGAAAACAACAACAACAAAATGAGAAAAGTTAGGGGTTAAACTGGGCTTGCATGTATATTATTAACCAAACTTCTCACTTGATCACAATTAATACTTCCTATATATCGGAATTTTAATTTTTTTTACCATAAACATGTATGTATGTCTATCATAATTATGTAAATTTCATAATGCAATAACTTTGATACTATTGATCAATTCAATTTTTGTCCGCACCATTGTTCTCAGTGTTGAAAACTACTTAAGATGAAAAAACAAAATTGACTACATTTTGGATATCCGATAAATTAGAAAAGTTCCTTTGGTTCATCCAATATTTTGTTATCAAAAATAATATCCTTATTTTTCATTTTATATAAAAGTTAATAATATTTATGGTTATGAAAATTTATCAGCCATTGATTTACTAATGCAGGTGGATCAATCTGATTTGCTTCATGGACCAACATTAGCTGAATTAAATGCAAATGGCGGTGAATCTTTGTTAGAAGACCTCAATTTTGATGATCTGCTATTACCACCTGATTCAGTAAAATCTGAAATATCTGACACAGTCCCATTAATGAGTTCATATTTGGTAGATCATGTTATGACTACCAGCCCTGTTAATCGGCCAAGTTCTTCAAAATCTGGTTTTCAACTTTCACCAAACAGTTGCAGTTCACGTTCATCACTTTCTCCAGGTCCAACAAATTCTGTGACATTACAAGAACTTTTGAAAAAAGAATCAAAACCACAGAAGTGTTTGTCACCTCCTGCATTTGGAACTAGTGTTCCAGGATCAGGATTTTTGTTGTCTAACAGATCAAGAGGAAGCCTTTCATCATCTGCTCCTACTCATCTTGGACTTGAACAAATTTGGCAGCGGAGAGAACCTAGACAGCATTTACTGTCAACTGGGTCATTAGTAGAAGCAGGATCTACTTCTTCACTTTCAACGGGTATGCATAAAAAATATTTTTACTAGATTACTTCTTAACTATTTACTAATACTATTAATTTGGTTTTATTGAAGGTGGTGTGTTGAGTCCAGAAGCATATGATTTTTCTTTAGATGAAGCTATAGATGATTCTGATGATGATACAGAACAAGAAGAAGACTATTCATCTGATAATGGTTGGCTTGAATTCATAATTATAATTATTATATCAATATGCAATAGTACTTTATTCTTTTTGTAGATTCTGGCGGTGAGAGCGACTGTGGCGGAACGTCATCTAAATCATCTTCTCACAAAGATAGATTTTTTTGGCAGTATAATGTTCAGTCTAAAGGTCCTAAGGGTCAAAGATTAGTTTTAAAAAGTAAACTAGAAGATCCACATTGTTTAAATGAGGTTACTGATCCAGTATTTAGTCCAAGTTGCTCAATACAAGGCATAAAACACAGGTAAATCGTATAATTGGTTTTCCCGTGAATTTAAATTAATTTTATCATTTGAAAATATTGCAGCGGTAAAGCAAGAAAAGGAGATGGTAATGATTTAACGCCCAATTCTAAAAAATTACAGTCCATTGGCAGAGAATTGGATAAACTGAATAGAAGTATAAATGAAATGACTCCAGTCAGCGAGTTGCCATTTAACGTTAGACCAAATACACGTAAAGAAAAGAACAAATTGGCTTCCAGGTACATTGAATTGTGGGAATCATGATATTCATCAAAATTTTATTAAATATTTTAGTTTCAAATTAAAATTACAAAGTCAATTTAACCTTATTTTTTAAATTGATTAATTTATTTTGTTATTATATAATTGTAAAATTTATTTTATTTGTTAAACTATACAGATAATATTTAATTATTTATTATAACTTATTTTAATTTTATGAATAAAACAATAATTTTGTTTGTTATAGAGCATGCCGGTTGAAGAAAAAAGCTCAACATGAAGCGAACAAAATAAAACTTTATGGTTTAGAAATTGAACACAGTAATTTTTTTTCTATTTATATGAATTACTAAAGTATGAATCATAAAAAAAAATTAAAAAATATTAGGTTGAAAAATGTTTTATATATATTTATAAAGTAGTATTGTATATATTTAAGTCAATAACTTTATTTTATTTTTTTTAGGGCGTTTGATAAATGCTATATCTCAAGTCAAACAGATGTTAGTGACAAGAACAACAAGTGACTCATTTCCAAATGAAAGCCAAGAGCTGACAAAAGCTAGTGAAAAAATTGCAAAAAATGCTACCAGTATGTACACATAGTATAATATACTTAATTTATTATTTATTCAATATTTAAGTAATCCTTTTATTTATACCACCGTGGGAATATCATATATGCTTACATTAAAATACACTCAATTAGATTATTTTATTATTTTATTTTTAAATAACAAAAATATGAAACTATTAAGTATTATATAATAAACATTGAACAAATAGTACTTACAAATATTTAAACATAGTCTTAGAATTCATAGAACACCACAATTCTTCATTTTATTGTTTTCTTAGAAAATTTGTAGCACTTTTTGAATCCTGTAACACATTATTGCCTTAATACTCTGTGTGAATTCAGGTATTAGAATTGATCAAATTTTGTCTATAGTTTTCAACATTCAACATTATAATACAACCACTATTAATTGAGATAAATATTAAGACTTGGTTGCTTTTTGTTTAATATAAGGGTAATAATTTCTCATATTTCATTATAATTTGTGTGTTACTCAAAAGAATATCTGTTATTTATTTTAAATTCTAAGTTTAACAAAAGAGCTAGTAGTTCGATAAAGATATTTATTTATTTTTTGTGTATAACTTTTTAATCAAAAGATATATTCCGATCAATTCATGTATACCCATTTTTCAATTTCAAATTTTATTTACTAGGTTTTTCTGAACGATGATTTTTTTGAATTCCTATTACATTTTTAATATTTCCTAATATTTTTCTCAATTTTTTTTGTTGAAAAATTGATGATAATTGAATACTTTTGAAAGTTTTATATTTAACTAGCTAAATTACCAGGCTTTACCCGTGGACTGAATTGCCCTGTTTAAGAGGAGTTAAGGTGTGATGTGTAAAGTAATACAAAAATCGATGAAATTATCAAATCAACATATTACACGAAATAAAAAATTTCCCAAGCAACCAAAAAGTGATTGAATACATCCAGTCCAAACTTCTGGTTATGCCTATTATTCCTACTTATCAAATAAGGAATTTCAATTGATTTAAATCTTCTATGGACAACCCAACCCTGGCTATTTTACAAAAAACCGTGCAAAAATTGGTCCAGTAATTTATTTGTCTTTAAAGAAAAAAAGTTATTTATGTAGCGCATTTATAAACTTGTGAATTCATAATATTTTAATTTTGTTATGATAAATAACAATTTTATTTATGTATTATTTTTTGTTTAGGATTAAAAGTCGCCGGACAAACCACTGAGTTTGTGAACAAAATTCTGGAGAAAACCAAATTAGGAGTACGGCGGGGTGGCTTAGATGAGCTATAGTTGCCAAAGGTCAAGTACCACTTACCTAGTCTTTGTATGAATTAAATTAAATTTAAGTTATAATTATGATAAATGCCGCCAATAAACTTTCTTACGATTAAGCTGTCTATCATTGGAGTCATTAAAAAAACGAATATCATTTTATTGCTACTATTGTTTTTATTTATAATACTATTATTCATTTAACAGTCAATTATAAAATCCTACTACTTCCCAGAGAGTATGTTTAATTTGTATTAGTACTTTGTATCATTACTGGTTTTTCATTTTTTTTTTAAATTAATGACTCTTTTGATTTGTCCTTAAGAAATTTAACTGTTATGTTTTGTCAAATTAATTTTGATTTGTTATTTTTATTATATTTTTTGCCATTTTTGAGCATATATTTTTACTACCATGTAAATATGTTCGGTTATTATTACTTATTAATTATAATGTGTTTAAACTGACAAGTAAACGCTTAATTGTTTGATAATATGAATGTACATTTTATTGAGTATAATTTCGACCATTTTACTACAGTATTGTTCAAAAATCTAAGTTGCTATAAGGCCTTTGTATCAAAAAAATCTCTGAAACAAGTATATTGTTTATTTGTATGAATACCAATTGACTTAAATCAAATGTACATTCATGTTATGTTTATGATTTTCATTTTAAGATATATTGATTTTATTTTTAAACTTAAAAGCTCAACCCATTTTAGATTAATGCTGATAATTTTGTCTGTAAGTACTTTAAATTAGTATTAGAGAGAGGTGTAATTAACAAATTATTGAAAATCACTTTAATTGAGTAAATTATTTGTATGTTTTATTAAATTCATATTTCATTTTTTTTTAAATATTACAAAGAATGACAAAAAACTTGCTATAGTGTCCAAAACATTTTATAGGGTATTCAACAAATATTTACCAATTTAAAAATGTTTACAATTGTAATAAATTACAAACATAATATTTTAAATTAAAATAATTTGATATGGGAGTAAAATTTAAATTTAAATTTGAAAAAAATTATTAAAGATAAATAATTAAAAGAATTAAAGTTAAATACAAATTTTTATTCTTTATACTGTGTTTTTCATTGCTGTGAATTATTTAAGACTATATTTTTTTACGTTGAGATTGTATTTAATATAAGTGAGAATTTACATTGTTAATTTCCCAGATTAAAATTAAAACTGTGAAAGAGTCAATTTTACAATTAAAGTCTATATAAACATAAAACTATAGAATTAATACTCAAAAGTGATTTTTGTTGAAAATTTAATTTTTATTTACATGAAAATATGAATGTTAGTTAAATGTCTGGTTTGAATATGACATCTTATTGCTGTGCATATAATTTTCTAAGTATATTTCCTAGTTAAAATAATGTTTGGGATTTTGTATAAAACTAATTTTATTACCTTATAATGGATAAACATTAATCTTATTACTACATAATATAATATGACTAATTCAATATAATTTAATACAAAGTGTATAGAATTACCAATTATCAGTGATTTGATTTAATAGAACTGGAATTGTATATTTCTTTTGAAATTTGCCCTAGTATAGAAAATGTAAACATATTTAATTGATAAATAATAAATGTTATAAACCAATTATTCAATTTACGTTTAAGGTTTAAATTCGTAACTTAAATATATTTATCTGTGATCATTTTACATTAAAAGATCACTGCTTTAGTATTGTATTTTTTAAACATATTACAGCTCCTGAACCATTAAAAGTAATTTTTAAATGTTTATTTAGTTTTATATGTCTACTATAAAAATAAGTAAATATTTGTAATTCAAAGGGGTCAAGTTACTAATAGATTCTGTTGGCAAAAATCTAGTTACCTATTCAGAGAAATGTGATAAAAACACGAGTTTGCTCATTTTATTTAAACATTATGTTTAAAGTTAAAACAAATAACAATATATAAAAATTAATTTTTATTAAACACCATTGAATTAGGCTTTGCAAGTATTTTTAATAACTTAGCAATGCATGTAAAAAAGTATTAAGCTTCTTCAGTTTGTAGATTTTAAAAATTACTTTTTACATAAATTAGGTAAAAAAAAAAAAAAAAACATCAAAATGTATTTGCTGTGCCAGATTATTGGTAATATTTATCCTTAATAGCATTAATTATTAAGATATTCACCGAGCAAAACATTTAAACATCATCAAAAAATTATGTAAATTATTGAATTTTATAATTGTTATTATCAACTTATAAACTACCTTTTTGAAAGTTCATTATGGAATACATTTGATTTTACACTTTGCAGTATGAATGAAATAATATAACTATAACCACATTTGTATTATTAGAAATTGTTAGCTATAAGTATTTTAAATTTTTTTAAAATCTGAAAACTGAAGGATTAGTTTTGTCATCGTCGTTTTATAAAATTTAATTTTTTTTTTAAAGTCTTTTACAGGTAGCTCTTGTAAAAATGAAGATGCTCATATTATTAATAAGAATAATTAAAACATTTACAAGTATAGATTAACATTAATGTGTAATTTTGTGTCATGTTTGTGTTCAGTATGTGATAAAAAAAAAAACCCAGTACCACTTTGAATTTTCTTTAACTATTTTTTTAGCTTTTTTTTAAACTTTAATGAAACAGTTTATATTCTTTCTTAAAAAAATAAGAATTATGCATTACATTATGTCTATGGTTATTGTATGACAGTTGATTGAATAAAGTAAATATATTCACTGAAGTTATGGTTGATGTTATGTAGGTATTGATTTTAAAAATATATTCTTAAGGATTTCTCTCTGTGTAAAGTTTAATATGTGATTATTTTTTCATAACGGTTTTAAATTGTATTCTGTTAAGTTTATTTTTATGTCATGTATTTTATGCGATATACTTGTTTTTTTTTTTCTTTTTTCGTTAAAATTTAATATACATATACGAGTAAAAACGCACTATTAATACTTGCCAAATGTTGTTTTCCATTTTTATGAAAGTAATTGATAAATTCTGGAAATATTATTATCTTTTGAGTTTGACGATAAAGAAAAATATTATTTTTTTTGTTTTTATTTTGTTATTTTGGTTTAATTAATTATAACTATTACATTTTAAGATGATACAAATGTTTAAGAATAAAGATTGTATAATAAAAATAATAATACAGAGTATATAGATATGTTGTTCGATTTAGTTACTGTCCTAGCTTAACCCAATGCCAAACTAAATAGTTCAAAGTGCATTATTCAACTCGTACGTCACTATTGATTTCAAACAATCTTTAAAGTTGTTAATTTAATCTCTTGTAAATTCGTCACAAAGTTCAATAACTAGTGAAATAATCAATACGAAAATTAAATTACAAAAAAAGTATTACTAAAATGCCATTAAAACATACATTAATATTGCATGTTACATTAACACGTTTGATTGAAAATAACATATTTTTTCATTACTTCTGATCGTAATAACAATGTTTTATGTTTTCATCTACGATTAATCAATCATAATCATGTAAACTACACTTTTTTTTTGATTTGGGTATAATTTAATGAATCCGAACATTTATTTAAAATTATTTGTCACATTTAATGAAAAGTAGGTATTGTAATTGTCTTTGGAAGCGTTATTTTATTTGTTTCTGCCTTATTTATTTGATGTTAATTGTTACATAAAAATTGGTCGGGTCTACTTATGGGTTTGTTGTACCAATTAAAACAATTCGGCTATTAGTCTTACTAGCTAAACATATTTATCTCAACGGAATTAGATAGAATTAAAAATAAAATATACTTTAAAATATTATAATTTGCGGGTCAATTAATTATAGTTGGAGGAGGCGTCTAACGCCCTGCGTTAAAAAAACCAATATTACGGGAGACTCTTATTCGGTGGCATTCAAATAATTTTGTCTTGGTAAATTTTTCAACAGGTACTTTGTTAATGAAAATGATAATTTATGGTTATAAGATCAATCAATTAATTAAAATAATGTTACCTAATAATTAATAGGTATTAATAACAATACTGAAATTACATTTTATAATTAATACTTTCTTTTTGTCATTAAATTATTAAATCTATTTATTATTTTTTTTCGGACAATGATTGACAAAATATTGTGTAGAAATTTTCCAAGTTAATTTGATTTTTAAATTTAAATTTTTTTTGTATAAATATCGAAAAAGTTTATGAGGCGATCATTTTTCAAACATAAATATAAATATCCGGAAAAAGACTTTAGTCAGAGCTCTCTATTTATGTTATGATAAAATTTGAAATCGAGTTTGACGTAACGCCATCGACTTTAAACTTTGAGCACAACGTAAGCAACCATACGGTCCATGCGTCACGTTGGGCGGTACCTATTCGTTTCAATCGATGGGCAAATGTACGTCAAACGTTTACCGTCTGGCGTCTATACTATACTATACGTCATCATCGTCAATCTGTAAACTAAAATTATTTTCGATGGCCGCGTCCGAAGCGAGGGGGGTCCCCAGGAACGAATAGACTTTCAAAGCGGACAAACCTATACGTGTACACCTATTTCGTCGTTTTATTACGATTGAAAATCGCGCGATTCGATTCGAACCGTCCGGAATACGAATTCGTTTGTAACGAAACGGTCATAACCTATAATCGACAAAAACAATAATTTTTAAAAAAGGCGGGCGCGTGAATGCTAAAAAATACGGCCCCGCGAACGCGCGGTTCCGGCCGAAAAGCGTGATAAAACCAAACGCGCCCTGGACGACGGATTTCGACTGGACGTTGATTTTTCCGATAAAATTATCGTTTGATTTGACCGAAGGGAGCACTGTCGTATATTATCTCTACGATCAAATCTCATTCTGTTTTGCGACGAGCTGACGACTTCGGCGAATTCGGACGCGTCCGTCGAGAAAAAACGGAAACGAGGCGTCGGCGCGCGGCTGCGTCCGACGTCGACTCGAATAGCCAAAAAAAAAAAATCGAGAACGGAAGACGCGCCCGGGTGGTGCGATATCTGGGACGACGAGTTGGCGACCAATCGGGACGCGTCGAGGGACCAGGCGGCTGCTCTACAAGGACTGGACGCGTTTAACTGCTTCCACGACGCGGACAGACGGGACGCGCGTGTGGCACGACTAAAGCCCTACTTCGTGCGGGGGCGTGCATCGAGCACGGCGCTCTGTTGTGTCCGATGCGCGACGGCGTGCCACCGCCACGACAGATCCGTGCTTCGACTCCTCGGAAAATACCCGACGCAGCTCGCGGTCGAGCTTGTTGCAGCGCCAGTGGTTCGGAGTTGGACGGCCGCCGCGAGAGAGTCTCTCGCTGAAGTCGACGGCGCGGCGGCCGAAAAAGTGTTTGATCCGTATAATGGCGATATAACTGAAAAAACACGTCTAAAGGTCTATTTACACATAACCGTTCCGTGTCCGGCGTTTTAAATTTGTTTACTTGTTATGAAATGGGCATGTTTACACATGTCCGTTCAGTATCCGTACCGTCCGTGTCCGTAATTTTAGATTTGTCGGAGACAATGTTTTGGGGAATTTCACTGATACGAATATGAAAAATACATTGATACGTCATACAATGATCGGACACGGAACGGTTATGTGTAAATAGACCTTTAATCTCATCCTAAAATTGAAAAATATTTTCGGTTATTAGTTTCTTAGTTATTAGTTATTATAATTATTTTTTATAGTAAAATGGCATAACCGCTATAGCAGTCATGTTCGTTGTGGGTTTATCGTATTACGACAGATGTCATGTCCATTTACGACTTTACAATTTTTTCTACTTTCGTTGTTTTTATTCCTTTATATTGAAAATAAAAGCAATAGTTAATGAGATATAAAAGTGACAATGAAATTACAGCAAGATGCGTGACTGCTATAGCAGTTATGCCCGTCAATGTGTTAATTAAAGAGCACGCAATTCTTTAGATGTAATAATACTGTATTTTCCTCGATAAAATGTTTAAACGTCGGAGTTGTATATATAGTCGAAATAAGAATTGCAAAATCGGGTTTTAAAGAATTATAAAAAGAATAATTCTTTTAATTTTTACACCTTCTAAATTATTATAATAAATAACAATACCTACAAGTTAATTGTATTTTAATATCTATATAAAAAAAATAGGAAGTATAGTATAGATCGTTTATACGTCGTTTTGGAGTACTTGAACGTTTTATAAAACAAGTGCGGGATTTGACTTTCGAGTACCTATATCTATGTATGGTAATTCAGTATTTGCGTTAGAAATCCTGTATGATAATCTTATGTATATTTATGGTATTTTCTCGAACGTTTCGCGAGAGAATAATCGGTTAAACTTTACACAAACATTTGTTTATTATTGATTATTGACAATATTAACTCGCTTTTATTCATCTTAGGAATTTGATAAAAACTTATGTTTTAACCGAGGCTTCGTTCAAGTAGGTCTTTTACGGAAACAAAAAAACTAATATCAATAGTATTATCATACTTTAATACAATTTAGTATATTTAGTAATTTAGTATAATCGATTGAATATTTTATAATATAGGTGACTCGATTGGCTTCAAATGACTACCGATTAAGTCCATTGCAGCTATATAGCACAATACCTATCCGTGCAAAGAGTAACTACTTTAATTTATTGTCATCCATTGATGTATAATCCATCGATTTTAATTTCTTTTACATTATAAAGAGCAATCTATTAGCCTTTGATTCGGCCAGGACACATCCTTGAGGCGTTTGTCGCCTACCAGCTGGTTTGTTTATCAGTACATTATAGAGTAACTTCTACTACATACGTACGACATTTTTGGAATATGTCTGTTCAATACTCTCCTAAAGTTTTGAAGTATAATTAAAGACGTTTGTTCGTTTGGATTCATATTATCTCGTGTATTTCGTGTTTAGAATTGTCTCGAACATTGCCGAAATACGTGTAATACTAAACTTGTACTATAACCTATAACGTCTATGATTTCGCTGCATGGTGAAATAAACACATTCAATTTGAACATTATCAGCAGTATGAAATTATTATCCTTATCTGACTATATAAGTTATTAATTTTCGAGCAAAAATGTCTGTTATTTCATTCTCTAATTAAAAAATAGTTTTGAGGAAAACAATATTCGTCACAACGAATGCAAAAGAATGCACCTACACGCTTATAGAAGAAAAAAATAGATGGTTTATTTTTAGTGGAAAACATTTGAACGCCCATTATGTTTTTGTGTGTATTAATAAATTGTAATACTTGCCACGTGAACGCTTAAATTATAGTCGTAGATATTTAGCCAGTTAAAATATAAAAATAACGTATTTTAATTGACAAACATCATGTACGATATCACAGGTAGATTCGCCGACAACAACGCGAAAGTATAGTCTATAATTGTTATTAAATAATACCGAACTATCGAATAAACAGTTTAATTAGTTTTGATCGTTTTCTATGAGATAGTAATGTAAAATATTCGATTTTAAACATAAAATAAAGATACCTAACGTTATTACACACTTATACCAATATTAATAGGTACGAAAAAAAAATCATTAACCAACCTATAAGTGAAATATGGTCTAAAATGTTAGTGTCAACAATTTGACAGTCAAAAAGTCGCCATTTCATCAGAAGACAATATCATTGTTTTGATCTTTTACATTAGAAATCTAATACATTTAGGTAGGTAGATATTTCAAATTATAACTTGAGATTAGGAGTAGAGTATAGTACCTAACCGATGTGTGTCTACGTTATGTTCTAATTTTATGGCAGTATTTTTTTAATAAATACTTTATAAATAGACAAAGATATGGTATTTATAAGCTGACTAGGCGGCACACATAAAACGCTGCGTAGCAGCTGATAGATTTTTTGCTACATTGTCAACAAGACGGACCATATAGTAGTGAAAATGTGCAATGTCATCAACCATGTATTTGATAGTCGATACATCCACGTCATGGAATAGATTTTAAATCAATAAATAACTATTCAAACTTAATCTGTGGCTATTATGAATGATTTTTAGGTAATACACAGTGGTTGTACTTAAAAAACTAATGGTTAGGTGATGACCGACAGTGCGGATTGCAATTCAAAAAAATGTCTTCATATGCTAGATCTGAATTGCCAAAGGTTCGTTTGAAATACAGTTTCATTCAACCATTAATGAAATAGGCGATTGAAATAGATTTGTGAAAGAATTAAAACTGATTTAAGGCATCCCCCGCGTCAAGTTTCTCTACCAAGTGGGTTCCCCCGCCTAATGTAGATGGCCTCGCTACAGAACCACATATTGTTGTTTTAATTTTTCTATTTATTGCACGTGTCCAAACTACTTGCTCTGATAAAGTAATTATGATTTAATAATTTTGAACAAAATGATTTCCGTTGTATAATTATTTTGTTTAGAATATATTTTTATTTTTTTCTTCATACCATAATGACAACACTTATTCATGCTTTGTGATAATATCATACTTTGATGTGAAAATAATTATTGTCATATTGACCTTGGTTTAGAAAAAAAAATAATTTGTTTTTACAAATCTTTTTTGATTTTATTTAGTAAAACACCTATGCAGAGGTAAATGACCACAATTAATTTAAAACAATTAACTAATTGACCAAATTGAAAGTTCAAATTGCTATACAATACGATGACCTTGAACAATAATTATGATTCATAAGTCATTTTTATATCACAATATAATATGACCCATTCATACAAATCAGAGGTTATTTGTTTCCGTACAACCACAATAGAATTCTTTAAGGTATGCCAATTGATAAAATATTTATTTTTTATCTCGAAAACAAAAATATCCAAGTTTAGGTTTTATTCAACTTTATTTTATTCATTTGATAGATCTAATATTTTTAATGTTTTGTTAAAAAAAAAATCGAGAAATATATGTTATATCGTCGATTTTTCATCAATTTTCCTATTTTTACCAATTTCACAAAAATATTAAATATAAAAATAAAAAAAAGATTATTATTTTAAAACATAATTTTAATACAGAAAATTGATTTATAAAAAAAAAATCTAGTTAGGTATAGCTTTGTATACAATATGAAAGCTTTTATACTTTTGAAAAAAATATAAATTAGATGTATATTGATTATAATAATACTTGGGTAATTAAAATACAAATTATACAAATTATGAAAATTAATTGTCACAATAGGAAATATTGATATTAATATATAAATATTACTTATAATATGTATACATGATGCACACTATACAATGAATTGTCTTTGTGTTTTAATTATTTTGATACTTAATATTATATAAAATTAAAAATTATAATAATAATAAAATAAAACAACAATACTTAAAAATAAAAATGATTTTTACAGGTACAAAGTTAAGGAGATTTTATGGAAAAATAAGGATTCATTTTAAATTATGCCAAAGATGAAAATTTATGATACAAACAAAAGTGCAGAAAATCGTTTTGCTATGAGTAATTTGAGCTGAGTTTCAATATTTACATTGATGTAGGTGACCAAAAGTTCATCTCTCTCAGCTCTGAAGGTTTGGGCTTTATGTATAAATTGTTTGAAGAAGATGGTTTGGGTAACCGTTTTTGTTCTTTATCGGATAGTTCTTCTTGTGAATCAGCTCTGTGTGAGAATAAGTTTGATAATATCCACGATGAACCTGATTCTTCTTGAAATGGTGGTGTGAAATATGGGTTTCTTCTACGAAGTGCGCGTGGTGATCCAGGAGGTGAACTTATTGGACTCGAAGGAAGTGATTTACTGTTCCGACGCTTTAATAACGATGCTTGTGATGGTCCTACAATTATATCTCGGGGACTCGAAGCACGCCCTTTGTAAACTCTATGTCCGGATACCATTTGATGTGCCATTGCTACAATAGATTTACCGCATTCAGAAGCACCGCTTTTAAAACCATCATCAACACCCAAAGATTTTGGAGGATCAGATACACGTCCACCCAAACTTGCTGCTGCAACTTCATCTATAACAAATAAAGTGGTTTGTTAATTTTTTTTTCTTCATAAAATGTAAGTATAAATAGATAGTTCTAAAATTAGAGTTAAATCTCTTAATACTTTTGTAACATAATATAGTTTTATTCAGTTTTTTTCATTAATATAACTAATTAGTCCCCTTGATTAATTTAAGACATTTGATTATGATGTATTTCAATAAAGTGTAGCTTATTTATTTTACCTGTGTAATATTAAATATTAATGTTACACAGGTAATACAGCTGAGAACTGTCAATATTATAAAAAACAATTGAAAATGCATTATAATCTAATCATCAAACAAGTACTTTCCATAATTATTATGAATATGTACATTATAATCTCTTTTATAATTACATTTTGAGTTTTAATGTTGTTTGTTTTGATTTTAAATACTATTATTAGTTTAAATTTAAATGTGACTTGAATAGTTTTCAATCACGTGCCTTTAATAAGACATAATTAATATTAACCCAGATAATGGATAAAAAATAAAACAATTACTTATTGGATACTTAGTGTTAAATTAAATACCTAACATGTTTTATAGGCGAGTACTTAAAATGTACTCGAAAAAATAAAATAAAATTATTGCTCTAACATTGAAAAATAATTTGTAAAAAAATATACATGGTTTATTTGTCCAGGTTAAAATAGTATCATTATGTAATCCCGTATCAAATTATTTTGCTGAGTTTTGCACTTTTTTTATTTACACAATTAAAGCTGAATCGTCAAAGGTTTATCATTAATCAAGTTCATAGTAGATACAAATCATGTGCTAAATTATTAAACATGCGTGATATTTTGGTTGTTACCAAAACTACACATGCAAATAATTATCAGTAATTATAATACATCAAACGTACACGTGAACAATTACTGAATATAAGCTATGATTACAAATCATGTTGTAAACAACAAATTAAGACTTTAAAATTAGACGATTTTAAATTCGAATAAATTTCTTTTTTTTTCAATCAAAATTTTATGAAACATATAATAAAATGCTAATTTTGTACCCTACGCTATTCGATTGTTAACAAACAATTTATGAACAAAAGCGATAAAACAAATTATTAATTTAAAATTTACTAATTTTTACACTTTTAAAAGTTTATCTCTTATCTAATAATAATGTAATGATTAAACTTTTAAGATTTTTAAAATGAATAAAAAGTTAAGTAATATCCATTTATAAACAAATGATTAATAAGTGCATGTTTTTATAGCATGATATATTCCATAAAAAACATGCTGATGCATTATATTTAAAAAAAAATGAACACTAAATAATTTTTAATTACTTTGCATAACATTGATGAATCTTTAAAACTTTATTTTATGACTTATGTGCATTTACATATTTTACGACCTTCATTAGAAATAAATTATTCATGTATACTACTAGGGTGATATATTATTATTATTATTTCCTCCCTCTTTTACCTATTAAATACTATGACATTGCTATAAACTAGTATCAGTTCAATTAAAATAATACTTAAAATACTAAATATAACGTATAATTAAATAAAATTCAGTGAAATAAATACTAATAACTACTTTATTAATGTTTATGGAAATTTTGAATACTTTCACTTCAACTTGACAGTTCAAAGGACTTGCGTTGGTAAAGTAAATAGATTTTGTTTTTAAATATTAAATAGATAAATTATATATTAGATATATATGTATATGGGTCCATTATCAAATATTTGCAAAAAGTAAATTGAAATTATTACACTTAAAATGGCCCAAATATATATATGTATATTGTAAATATAATATCAAAAATATTACCAAAATAATGTATTATTTTATATCTTAACGAATAAATAATATAACTATTCCAAGTTTAAAATGCATTTAAAATCTAGATTATTAAAATATTAATAAATGTATGCGATGAAATAAAATTATCAACTTACCACTACAAGCATTTGTAATGAAGCGTTGGCAAGCAAGTGTATGGCCTTTGTACTCTGGTTGTTCCGTGACAATTAATGCTGGAGGCATTTTATTTAAATTTTGAATGGTTTTTTCAGATAAATTATCTTCAGTTATTTTATTTTTGGCGAAGCTCTCACTGCGTTTTCCATTAACTTTATCTTGTTTCAAATAGCGAACTAAAAAGAATCTGTCATCTGCTTCCACTGGAGAAAATGACGGTTGGTCTAGGTCGTATCTAAAAAACAAAACAAAAATTTAATTAAATTTATATTAAACAATCAATCAATAAAATTAAATAAAACCAAGTAGTTACTTCATAGTGAATTTGAAAGTTAATAAAAAATCCATGGTTTCAAGAGATAGTAGAGTTTATTTTATTTATAGTTTCAATCGATCGTGAGCAACTAATTGAAAATCATACTTTCAATAATGTTATATATTATATATACTAATAGTTACAAGGTATCATAATTGGTTATTTACGAATTTATATCAAATCACGCATCAAACATTCATGACCCCAATTATTCATTATGGAAATTAAAGTAGTTTTTTTAATTGGCTGTTGTATAAAGTGTGATCTACTATATTATGATTAATAGGAGGACTAACATTTTATTGTAAAACTTATCTAGAGTCTTTTAATCTAGTTTTTATCGTAAAATATTCAAGTAGGGACCATAACACTAAACAAACAAATTATTATAAATATTTCTAAACTATTAACTAAAGTACAATAATCATTGATGAAATGCATGGTGTATGTGATCTAAAATTAAATTAATAATGATCTAAACACATTAAAGGAATGAACTAGATTAAAAACTAGTCTCTCAACTTTTCATTTTTATTCTGAGGTTTTTCAAAAAGTGATGCAACATTATTAGAGTAAATATGATTTTGTTCTACATAAATTACAGGAATAGTTTTTAACTCGTTTGTGAGTATGGCACAAGGTCTTAGGTACAAGAAGCACGCGACATTTTTTTTCAGGTACAGTAAACATTTTAAGGACTTTTCTTCTATAAGCATAAATCAAAGGGCACCTTTGAGCAAACCTCCATACCATTAGGCTCTATTAATTTTTGTGGAAAATAATATCTATGATAATGCTACATTACTACATTACTACATATATATGATTATATGTCTATATAGTATGTTTCAAAAGTCCCGTATCACCCGTTGTATCTCAGTGCCAAATAAATATATTTAAATGCGGTTTTTTTTTTTAATAGTAATTAGTGAGAAAACTCTAATGAATGACATTATAAATGACATTTCAACATTTAAAAAAAAATTTTTTATGCTATTTACTTTTTTAAACTTTCAAGATAAGCCATTTTTTTGATCATATTTATTTAAACAAATTAAAAGAAATTAAAATCAACTAAGTTCGAGAAAATTAAGTTTTTAATTTCATAAGAGGGAATAGTTATGTTTAGCAAAATACAAATTGAATGCTTTAATTAATCTTAGTTGGAACATGATATTTTTTAAGAACAATATGTAAATATGTAATTATTGGTGGAGCTTTCAGCAAAAATTAAAAAATTTCAATTTTTAATTAACGGTAATTTGTCTATCATAATTCTGTCAAAACTTTAACTGTGCTATAAATAATGGAGGTCACTTCAAACGTCTATGAAAAATTTGAATTGTAATCTTTGCTGAAATCTTCAATATTTAGTAAATATTTACTAAATAAATACAGATTGTGATAAAAAAAAATAATACGCGTTTCAATCGAGATTGATTAAATCAGGAGTTAAGTAAATATATGTTTTACTAACATAGCAATTATTATTCTTTTAAAATCAAAAATTTAATTTGCTTTTACAATTTTAACTCAATTATTTTAACTGTTTAAAAAAGATACTATCTTGAAAGTTTAATGCTTAAACTATTCAATTAGAATTTTCTTAACTAATTACTATAAAAAAAACCACATTTAAATATATTGATTTGCCACTGAGATACTAAGGATGATACGAGACTTTTGGGACATACTGTAAGTAAGCCCATCGCATAAATGCATTTTTTTTTAATTTCAATATTGATAATGAAATTGTTTTATTATTGTACATTTTCATGAAATATAAATATATGAACGTATTAGCTGATAAGTATTATTAAGATATTGAGGTTGAAATGTCAGATGCAACGTGTTGAACCCGTGATACAGGCAATGGTCATAACTCATAATCATGAGTATAAATACATATCACGTTTGAGATGCAAATTAGCTGTTTTTAAGCAAAAAGGTAAATACAAATGATAACATGTATCTATATAATATTTAATTATTATCATTTTATTTATTTATTAGGTCGTGTCTGATAAAAAAAAAATTAATACTCATGCATTCAGTGTGTTATGGCAAATTGATTGAAAATTATAAGTCTAGTCTGTGTCTCTAGGACCAATGTGATTACTATACTCTTGACAATATTGATGGTAATAAAGAAAATACAATTACAAATTAATAAAGGTAAGATATTTATTAAAATAATTATTTTCTTAATCATTGTAGACCATATATATCTTGTACTGTACAGCCTTTATATAGGAACACATAAAAATTAAGTTTTAACTAATAAAAAAAAAAAACTATTGCAGATTTAATATTGAAATAGGTAGGAAAATAACAAAATAAAACATTGAGTTTGATATTTTTTGATTTTTTTATTGGTAAAAATATAAATAATCATCTCATATGTAAACTACATGATTAGGCTAAAATCGGATTCAGTAAAATTAAATAGAGTAATATAGTCTTCATAATGACCTCCACATCCTAACAGTTTTATAAACAGCCAAAATGTTCTACAAACGTCTCTATCTCAATACAAATAACCACAGAAATTCACTAATAGTCAAACTTTCCATCCACACCATCCCCGGGAACCCCAGTAGGCACCTAAAGCGAACGTGGTGTCGAGACCTACTGACTGACTAACCACCACCACAACATACCCTGAACCCATAGTCCCAACAATGGTTGGCTTCTTCAATCATGCAGACTGTCTCGTCTATTTAAATATATCGCACCACTTACATCACTTGTACTGATTGTAAATATTAAATTCACAGATTGTATAAAACAAAAATAAAAAACAAAAAAGTAGTAGTGTAATTTTGTTTTACAATATTTTGTAATCAACCAGTTTCTAAAGTTTCAGTATTAAGTTGCTTCTACATCAGATAAACATTATCACATACATGTGTAGCCGAAATGGTGGCTGACAACATTTTATACAATTTGTTTCCAATGTTGTCATATAACAAAATGTTGTATCTCAACTAGTGTCTATATAGTGGCAGTAAAAATCAAAAAATGTATATAGATATTGTCGATAACAATGTACCTACGTATGTCCAGACCGGACAAATCTTGTTACCAAAAAACAATTAATAATTAATTCTTGTATTTGTCTCTCTGCAAACCAGTTTAATTTTGATTTTCGATTTAAATAGTTTTAATTTTAACACATTATGATCTCGTGAAGTAAAACGGTTGTAGTAATATATTTATTTTTATGTGACTATTATAGTGAAATGGTTTCACAGTTGATAGATTTAGGTAGATATATTAAAAAAGATCAGTTTATGAGATACATTATTTTATTACAAATGACACCTAGTCAGAGACATAAAAATGTTAAAAAAAAAACATTTTATAAAAACTATTGTTGAAAAAAATGAAAAATTGTATAAGTAGGTTTTATGCTAAATGTATTTTGTATGTTTATTCGGTCTGGACGTGCGAGTTTTTCAACTTAGTTATCAACATAATTGGATACATTTTTAAAAATTTGTATGTGACAATGTTTCTTTGGAGAGTATGCAACTTTGTATACTTATTTGAGATTTAAAAATATTCACTGTATTAGCTGGTAAAGAATTATCTAATTATTTGTTTCTTTAATTGATAAATCAGATCCATATTATGTTAAAACATACATTTATACAGTATGTCATTATTTTTAATCACAAGAATAGTTACAGGTAACTATAATTATCTAGGTATTTAAATTTAAATACATATTTCCAAAAGAAATGAATCATAAAAAAAAAACTGAATCTATTATCTTAGTATACCTATATAGGTAACCTATTTAAAAATCACTTTGTAATAATTGTTAATGTATTGTAGTATTGTTAAATTACTTAAATAGAAAACAATATATGAAATGAGTAAACATAAGAATAAAGGAAATAAATATATCTAATATAAATAAAACAAATATCATAGGTATGATAAAAATAAAAAATAATTTATATGATAAATTTTTATCTTATTTTTTTGTTTTTGTTTATACATAGTCTTATCTGAGAATAAAATTAATTGATTAATCTATTCTAATAATCATTTACAAGTATTTACATGTAGACTGAAAAATGATCTAAGATCATCCAATGATACTCATAAGTTTATTATAGCTACTACCATAGTAAATCTAAAAACTAATAATAAATAAATAAATGGGTGATCGTGAACTTCATCCTATAAACAATAAATAATTGAGGTATAAAGTAATTAATTATGATATAAATATTAAATTTAATTACAGTATAAATATATTATATTAGTTTGAAATTCTGAGTGAAGCGAAGAATATATTAATTTTACTATAATATATATTTTTATTTCTTATTTATTAATTTTTAGTGTCTTTCGTCATGTTTTCGAATAATAGACTTAATCCTATCTCAGATAAGATAAATATTATATAATCTGTGGTCATATAATCAATTTTACATTTAGTTTATAGTGGAAAATGTTGTCTAATACGTGTTAATATGCGACATTTTTAAATTTTTTAAATTTTCTCTACAGATTTTCCAATAATTGAGAAAAAATAACAAACACACACATATAAACATACTGGTTAATGACAAAATTAAATATTTTTTTCAAAGTAACTGAAAATGAAATAATTGTTGAAATTTTCACCAAATACTTATGTTACCATATTTTAGAAAAGAAATAATTTTCAATAAATTTAAACTCAATAAAATTAGTTTGTGATTACTAAAGATATTAAAAATGTTCAAGTTTTTTTTTAGTTTTCTTTATAAAACGTCAATAAAATTATAATGGTTAGACAAAAATCTTGAAAATTTAAAAAAAAGGATTTTTTATTTTTTAATTCAGGGGCGTGTGAGAGCCCCCTGTCAGTGGCCCCTGAGAAGCCAAAGGCCAGGTGGGTGAGCATTACTTCCACCCAGGTCAAAAAAAGGACTTACATTATATTGTTCTTACTCGTATAGAAAAATATCAAAAATTCATAGTTACAATTTTAAATAAGCTTTTATTTAAAATGTTGAAAAAACTCAAGAAAATCAAGAAAATTTACATAGGCAATACTATAATTAAAAATGCATAAAACTTTTAATTTGAATACTTAAAATGGAAAGTTTAATACCAGATTATTCTTAAACTGCTTTTTTTAGTCATCTTTATTTTTATGCTAATCTCTCATAAAATAATGACTAACATAAGTAAAAGTACAATATCAATTAGAACATTTTAACACTTTAAATGATTGTAATAAAAGCAATTGAACAAGCTAATTAAACAATAAGACAAACTAACCGGTCATTTATTTTTGACTTCATCCATTGTGGTATTGGGAATCCAGATGATATTGAACGATCTGCAGAACTCATATTTATGATAGGAATTGATTGACTAGACGTAAGTGTGGATTATTAAATGTCGTTCCTGGAGAAATGATTTTTATGGTTGTTAAGAATACGCTTCGGATATGACACAGTTCGACTGGGGAAAAAAATAAATAGAACGCAAACATTATTATTAGTAAATGTGAAAAAATAAAAAAAGCCAAAGAAAATATTGCGTACATACACTATTCAAAACAATTACACAGTATTGGACGCGACACAATATTATTATGTCTTGGCCTTGATTCGGTGGAATAAGGCCAACGCCGAGTTCGGGTGTTGAATTCGGTAAAAACTCACTCACCTTAAAGTTGCTATCGTGTACGGAGTACGTTGAATGATGGTGTTTCATTGTTTTCATAACTAAAGTTCGTTTGCGACACGTCCCCTGGGTTCGCGATGATAAAAAAACACGGGCTGAAACCACTGAAACGAAAAACACACTACAAACCGTTC
This sequence comes from Drepanosiphum platanoidis, assembly GCA_948098885.1. Lineage (NCBI taxonomy): Eukaryota > Metazoa > Arthropoda > Insecta > Hemiptera > Aphididae > Drepanosiphum > Drepanosiphum platanoidis. The sequence continues at coordinate 6,471,728 of OX402530.1, read as the reverse complement.
GTGCGACTTAAACGTAGAGGACTACACCACATTGATACACTGTACAAAATTCATAACATCATAATATAATATAGCAACAGCGCGAAGTATTGTTTTTCTTTTGGTGTTAGGTAACAATATTATTGGCGATGGAAGAACGAATGGGTGATTGTGTTATCTTTGTGGAATTCGAGGTCGCTTCGAACAGTGGTCTCAACCGCGTTACCAACACGGAAAACGAACACAACTCATAAACCAAAATTTTTTTTTTTTTTTAATACTTTAATCGTAGATATAAGGAAATAAATCTTTGATCAATGACTGATCAATCACGATCATGTCGATCCTCGATCGACCCTGATCTTTCGGCCAAATAGTAGTTCTCCTGTTAACCAAATCCCCTTGGAGGCTTGGACCGTCTACTATACGAGTATTTATAATTTTTTTTCTTAGATCTGCATGTATGAACGATGAATTCTATAGAAAATCTATTTTATTTTTTTTGTCATTAGGGACCCTAATTCTGTGGTATGGATTAGACGTCGGCAATATAGACAAAAAAGAAAGAAATAAACCATAAAAAATTCAACGAATAAACAAGTATATATAGGTAAGTAAATCTTAATTCGTGATTTCAGATCTGTACATTTATTGCTCGGTGAGAATTCGACGTTGTACAAGCCATCACCACCGAATTGGCGCTGCTAATTTATCGTGTGTCCACGAATTCACTAATATTTCTATTGTACATTATTGAGTCATTTGAATTACAATTATGTGTTGGTATGATGTATATTTGTAATAATTGTTTTCGTCGTATTTACCTATCTGCGTATTGAATATATTTATTTATATAGTCCCTTGTCCATGGCTCATAGGTTATAGTTTAAATTTATTACAAAAACAAAACCATTATTTCGTCTGCTCTTTTGTTATACCTGCCTAATCGCATAGCAAGTAAACAGCGAATTGCGTAGGTATATAGACAATATAGGTATATCAATTTAATGTATTATAATAACTAATAAGTTAGTATAGTCTATAAGTAATTATATATATATCGTATTATAATAATAAATTAAATAAACGATTCCCTAAAGTCAAACTTAAGAATATAGCAATCTGTCTCTTAAAAAATTAATTAACTACTAACCGTATATGTATATTATAGCAATATGCCAATATCATATTATTCAAAACTGAAATTGCAGGTATTAAATTTAGAAGTAATGGCAAATTTCAATTTTCCTTTTCTAAATAAGTCGTAGCTTCTCCATTTTAGTCAATATTTTATAAAATAATAACCTAGATTCCTATCTAATATACAAATGCAAACTCTCAAAAATATTGATAATATACCTGTATGAGTAGTATTAACGCGCCTATAGATTTATGTATCGATATAAGTACCTACTTGTGTAGTAATGTATTTGTCTATGAATTTACACGTTAATCTATAGGCTTTTTATAGTATGATCTGTATTTTTTATTTATTTTTTTGTCGGGCATAATGACAATGTAGCTATAATTTATAGGTTCACAATCAAATGTAGAAGTAATTTTTATTTATTTCCACTTGTAAAAAAAGTTCAAAAGAAAGAAAAAAAAAACTACGTCTTACTTAACTTAAATTTATCATATTATATTTTTATGTATTCAATTAACTGGCTTGAATTCAGTTGACATTTCCCTTTTAGACACGTAAACTCTACCCGTGACGGTTTGTGGCCAAGTGGGGGGGGGGCTAACGCCCCCCCAAAAAATAATCTTTAATATTATTGTGTTGTGTTATACAAGTGCAGTGTTCAACAACTACGCTTTAATGCGGGCTGCATATCATTGTTATCGCCGAGTCAAACCGGACCGGCCGACGTGCCGGGACAGACACTCCACACGTGGGACGACCACCGCCGGTCTCGCCCATTCGTCGGTCGGACACGTATAGTTCGAGGCCGCCATCACTATACTGTTCAAGAGGTTCTCTTCCCGGTACCGTCGGAACCCTTTCTCGTGGGTCGGCCTACGATTGGTTCTCGGGGCACGATAAAGACTAACCTAGACGTACCCGAGGACCTCGGTAACGAACCCCCCGGAGTTCGTTTCATCGACCGGGTTAACGGTATTACCAGGTCACGAGCGCTCTTTTAATTATGTATATACACCCGTCGTCCGCCGTCGCCTTGCTCTGAATTCAAAATGAACTCTAAAATTCAAGTCTTGCATAATGTAAATCATCTCAATAAGTAGTGTATAATCAAAAATCTAACACTGTTGATATTATATATATATGTATAAAATATAGAAGGGCTTGTCGGTTTGAGATAAGTACGTAATTATTATTATCGATTTCTGAAACACTAATCTATTCATTTTACTCGAGTAAGAGATAAAATTAATCTTAAAATTTTTAATCTAATCGACCAAATTGACTATTGCTAATACTCAGATTTATTTGCATGTATTTTTTTAAATAGTCCAAAAAGTAGCTAGATAAGCTACATTAGTGTAAATTATAGTCAATAGATTCAAAATATAAAGTTTTACTTTGCATATTTTGCCAATTTTTGTCAAGTGCTGCATAGGTATATCTGTATTTTACAATTTTCTATTGCATATATTATATATATCGATGGTTTTATATATCCATAATATATTAATATGTAATGTTTCGATTATAAATTTATAATTTTAAAAAAGTATTTAAATAGTTATATTCATAGTCCACAGAATACTTATGTCTGTGTGTTTCATACCCAAATATTTTAGTTTTACCCACGCATATCGATGGTGGTTCGTAAAGAATTTGTTTTATTTTATTATACCTACACTAATATTATAAATTCTTCTAGAAAATTTGGTCCGGACTAGTTATGTCTTATGTAATCTTTACATAATGATTATTGATTAGGTTTTCATGAACCATGCTTTAGTCGTAATTCATTGTGTTCGTTGTGACTCATGGACTATGGTTAATCCGAGAGCGCATGATTGATTCATTATTCAATTCAATTTCATTTGTTTATATTTAAAGTAAAATTTTTTTTCATATTATTTATTTGAAAAGGTATATTTCCACAAAATAATACCATAAATGGATATTTTTAATGTTTTTAGAGTTTATAAATCTGGACCCAAAGTATTATACTACTTTATTTATTGTGCTACTTTAGAAAGTCTTATAATAATAATTAAAATTTCTTATTCCAGCAGAGGAATTCATATTTAGAGATTTTATACCTTTTATTTTATATTATATTCTTTGAATCACATTTTTAAAACTTGAATTATTTCCTTAAATGTAGTTCTATTATCTTAATTTCATAATACTTTAACACATATATTCTGTTATTTTGGTTTTTTATTTATTTTATACTCATATGAAACGTATCTACCAACTGTAATAGAGTATAATTTAATATCAAGTCAATTAGGCTGCGGAAGCTAATTGAAAAGTAATTATAAAATATTATATAATGTCCTGTCTATATTTTTGAGGGAGTCAGTTTTAAAAAGTATCAATGTTAACATGTTGGCAGAAAAGAGTAAAACGAAGTTTTTAATGTGATTGTGTATGATGGAACGAGAAAAATTTAATTTGCATGTGCCAAAATACTAAATACACCTCTGTACATGTAACCATTTGCAGTTTACCACAGATGTACCATGTACATATTATAAACATGAAGATATTTAAAATGTATGCAACAAGGTTTTCGCCTTGAAAAGCGCACAAGGCCATGTGTGGCTAAACTAAATTTTTGGGTGGGGTCTATAAATGAAATCATCTTATTATATATACATAAAAAAATTTAAAATTACCTTGAATACAACAAGCAATTATGTTTTTTAAGCGGATAATTATAGTAAGTATTACAATAATATCAAATAAACTAAGTACTATAGAGTATTAACCCCCAAACCTACTAACATATTTGTTATTGTAAGCACAGATTTATATGAAAATATAGTCATGAAGAAAATTAAAAATATTTACTACCTATCTATTCTGTGCCCTGATGTTATAATTATTTTAGCTGTTTTCACACCTAACAAACATGAGAAGTAACGTTATTTGTCAAAAGTTAAAACAAACAACAGTTGTGACAAAGTAACGTTCAATATTATGCATAATATTTGAAAAAAAGTCTATGGTAATGACAAGTTTTTCAACGAAGAAAAGAAGACAATGGTGAGACGTTTATTCTAAATTTAGTAATTTTACAAGAATGTGAAGTATTGATTTTGAATTAATTTAATTGGCTTAAAAATTTTCAAGGCTATAGGAGGTATGCTATGACTTTTAACATTATTGGTAACTACAGTTAAATTAAATTTAATAAACTTTTTTTAGACGTGTTTGGAAACATGTGTAAATAAACGAAATATTTGATAAATATTTTCTAGATAATTCAGATGTTCGGCAAATGTTTGACCAATATTTGACAAATGTCTATTAAATATTTTTTAGGTGTAGACGTAGTTATATAGATTTAGTTATGAAAAGAACATTATAACTATATTATATATACAATATAAGACCTTTATAAAAAAAAAGGTGTCTGGTAAACTAGGAATATATCTGTATAAAACTGTAAACATACTGACAGTATAGTCTGGTTAGAAAGGAGTTCCAGATATTTGTCAATATTGAGAATAAGTAGCTTAGAATAATCATAAAATACACGAAGAAATAATAAAAAGAAATAATTTTTAATTGTTTTGAATACTTATGTATTAAAATGTATACTTAAAATACCAAGTTTAAAAATAAAATAACATTTGAATGTTTACATACGTCACTGCTTAATAAGTATACATTTAAAAAATCAATAATTTTAATTTATTGTTACAAATATTACATAATAATATTAAGTAAAAATTATTCCATATATAAAGATGGAGTAAATACAATATCTCTTTTTATTTTATCTAGAACTTCTTGCATTTTTTCACTTATCTTATTAGTACCAATTGTTTTTGCAGCATTTTTAATAACAGTTAAAATTTCATTTAACTGGACTATGCACCGTACTATAATCCCTTCTTGAATATCGGTTATTTCCATTATTTCAGAAAAAGGCTGAGAATAAAACAAAATAGTCAAAATTGATTTTGTTAAAAGTAAATAAAGAACTACTTTCAAATATATTTAATAATAATTAAAGAAATTGGATACCATTATAGATTGTCACTGTTTATCTCGTGCCCAACATAGGGATTATGCGGTATGTTTTGTTATATGCACTTATTAATATAGTTATAAATTAAGAATTTTGTAAAAGATTTGAATTTATTGTGAAGTCTACTAGAGATGAACATTTACGATTTTATCATTATAAATTCCATCAAAATGTTTTCAAAATCCTTATTGCATCACTAGATCATTTAATGTGTGTATTTAATTTATTTATTTTATTTAATATACATTACAGCGGCTGCAAAAGGTACAGTAACTTGGAGAAGTTATATATACATTTAAAGATAATAAATAGAAAAAGAATTAATATCATCTTGTGGTACACTCGTACGTAATATAAAAGTTATGTGTGTAACGGCTGAGCGACAACCAAAAACTTTTACCCATTGTGTTTTCATGGACAAATAGGATTTGAACCAATTTAACAATGGTTCTCCAAAGCCTGATGTAGTTAGAATGTCAATAAAAATTACACGATCTACTTGGGAAAAAGCTTTAGAGATGTCTGTGAAAATATAGTTGTCTTGTGAATTAAATACAATGCTATTAGAAGAGAAGAACAATTTGGCAAGATAAGAACAATTAAAAATATTATGTTGTGCGTGTGATAAACAGATACAGACAATAACGGTATTTAATCTTCTTAATAGTTCAAGTTACCTTCTCTTGAGCCCATAAATGTAGCACTTTAACTAAGTTAAAGTTGAGATCAACACGTTCATAATTGCTTAAATATCTTGATTCAACTTGTTGAATGTAATCATGTTTATGTTTGATTAAATGTATTCCCTAAAATTTCATTGTTTTAAAAAAATAGTTCAGTGTTTCATTACTAAGCATAATAGAATATTTTTAATCGAATTATTTACTTTTATCAAATTTTCTTCCTTGATGGATTCCCAATCGAAATCAGATTTTGATTCACAAACTAAACATGATAGAACAGCAGCAATTTCTTCAGGTTTCATTTCTTCAAACATATTACATAATAAAAGTTCAGTGATTAAAAGCTCATGTGACCCCATAGTTGCTGCTACATTTCCCTTTTGGGTGGCTGAAATATGAAAATATAAAGGTATTACAAATTTTCTAACTATTTAACTAATAATGATTACTGACTTATTTCATTTTTAGGGGTTATATATTTTAGTTCTTTTAGAACTTCTACTTTATTGATATATTCATTATACAACTGCAATGCTTTATTTGATATTTGGTGTTCTAATTCTGCTATCCTTTCTTTTCTTGTTTGATGTTCAAACAATTTTGAAAACTAAAATCATGCAATATTAATGTGTCAATAGATGTGAAATATTTATGTACAAAGTCACAATTAATCAAATGTATTCAGATTAATATCAAGTAAATTAAGAGAATCAATGAAAAAACAAAACTAAACTTTTCTATAAGTAGTTTAAGGTAAGATGATTTAATAATTTAAAACTTAATTTATAAAGTCTATTTATACCTTTTCTTTTATAAAGATTGGTAAATTTATTATTAAATAAAAAAAATATAATATGATTGGTATGAAAAATATACTTACGACTTCTTCAAATGCAATAATATCAGATAAGTCTATGTTGTAAACTCGATTTTCCAATGCATGCATATGTAACATATCTCTATGCAATTCAAAATGATCTATTCGTAAATCCAATAAGCTCAATATTGATTCTGTATCTTCTGATCGGTTTAATAATAATGTTTTTTCTGATAACATTGTAATAGCTCGTTGACAATGAGTTGAAACAGCTGCATCTCTAAAAAAAATTGTTTAGTAGTTAAAGTTTTTATAAATAACTATACGTAAGAAATACAATTTCAATATATTTTTGAATTTTATCTTCATAGTCATAAAAAGCATGCTTTGAAAATTGAAATTAAATAATTATATGACATTGTATAATGTCTATAGTACCGAAATATAAAATATAGATAAACTATTTGGTGGTTTCCTAAATTTAAAATTGTATTTTAAGGTGGACCTTTCTCATAACCTAAATAATATTTTTTTTATAATTAGTAAATTTTGTTAATAGATAAAAACTAAATGGTTTGTAAAATTATTTTTTGCATAAATATTATGATAGAACTTTTTATCTTTAGGTATCATGATACTTGTTTATCAATATTATAAAAAATGTACTATAAAAATATAAGTATAAATAAAGCACCAAGTTAAAATATAATTATGTTTTGAATCAGGATACCATGTACTTAATATTTATTCATATCTCAAATCCATGATAAATGAAATAAAATAAATTATTACGAGTGACATAGTTGTCAGCATGCTCAACTAAACAGTAAATCCATAAATTACATAAATATAAATAATGACGATAATATTTTACATACTTGAAACGTTCATTTTGTCTCATTTCCCAATTTTTAATTATCGAATCACTATCAAAGTTTCCAGAAAATTTAGTTATTGCCATAATTGAATTTGAAGTTATATTTAAAATGGTATGTGCATTATTGGAAATAACATCTAATGATTTATTTATTGATCTTCTTTTTCGAGATAAATAAATAAATGTATACCAAGAATCTGATTTATCATTAGATAATTCACTTTTTGCTTTATCGTCTAATACCAGTACTCTGAAAAAAAAAAAAAATAATTATAAAAATCTTTTTTTATTGAATATTGACATTTCTTTACCGAAATTCTTTTGGAACTTTTTTCGAATTACTCGACAATATGATACCTAAATTACCAAAATAATGTTGATGTGCAATAATGACAAATCGGCCAACTTCACTAAAACTTTTATCACTTGCATTATATAGTTTGTCCTAAAATAAATAATTTTATACTTTAAATATTTCTTTATATTTTTAACAAACATATAAAACAAAGTTAGTAAAGTATGATTCAAAATGTAATTAATGTTTTCCATTCAAATTTATATTTATTGTTTTAAAAATTTAAATATTTTTTATTTGAACTTTGAAGATTTTGAAACAAGTAATTTTATAAAGAAAATTGAATCAATACCATTTTGAAACATGATTTACATTAAATTTACCCAATCTTCAGTTCTGCAGTCTAAATATTCTTTAGCAGCAAGGTAGAATTCCTTTACAATTATTTCTTGCGGTCCAATTGGTTGCCAATTATCATTATTATCTAATTCTCTTAGAACATTTAATTCTTCGGTATATTCATCTTTTTTTTTAGCTCTAGCAGCTTCAATAAAACTACTTCCCAAAATTTCTTCAAGTGTTTCAGAATTCTTTTTTTTAAACATGTTTAATATAATGGAATAACTGACTTTAAATTGAGATACCAATTTTGCTGATTTACCTGAAATACATTTTGAAGTTAGACATTTTTTTTAAAAATATTTTTCAATTTAAATTAACCTAGCATCATGTTTGTTAATTCTCTGTCATTAGGTAACTGATCGTTGGCCATGATTATGACTGTACCACTAGGGTCATGACCACGACGACCCGCACGCCCTGCCATTTGAGTGTACTCAGCTGGGGCTAAATTTCGTTTTTCTACACCATCAAATTTGTTAATTGCATCAAATACCACCGTTCTAGCTGGCATATTTATACCAATTGCAAATGTTTCTGTGGCAAAAAGGCACTGTAAAACAAATTCAGTATAAAATGAAAATGTAAAAGTAATACAATATTTGAATTTATATTTACTTTAACTAAACTCTTTTGAAATTGCATTTCTACAATTTCTTTTAGTATCGGTAAAATACCACTATGGTGAACAGCAATACCTTGGCACAGTAATTCTTTCATCAAAACAACCTAAAATTATATTTTTGTTTCACACAATAACTATGTTATAGAATGCAAATTTAATTGTATTTATCACTTTTTTTCGAAGAAAAAATTAAATAATAATAATAATAATTTAAGATATTAATAATTACCTGAGGTAAAGCTCTATCTTCAGGTTTTAATTTTTTTATAGCATCATTAAAAAAATATTCATTTGCCTGTGATTCTTTATTATTCAGTAAAAAATTGACAGAGTTTTTTAATGATTCAGCCATCATATCACATTTCTTTCTAGATAAAATAAAAACGACAGCTGGAAATAAACTATTCTTGTCGAGGAATCTTAGAAAATTGATCCATTTAGGTTTCTGGTCTTTGAAATTCTTATCTTGATATTTCTTTGTTTCTTGATTTTTTTTTAATACGTCAGCTGCTTTTCGATATCTATTAATCAATTGAATTACATTTAATGTCTAACAAGTTTTCAAAAGAGTTCAAATATGCAAACCCTTGTATAAGAAATCCACTGTCTGCTTTTCGAATTAGATGGATATTATCTTTTATGTCTGTAGATGTATTTGAGCCGACATAAATATAATGTTCTAGAGGAACTGGTCGATAAAGAGTAAATACAACATATATTTTAGAATCGCGAGTGCGACCAATCCAGTTGGCAAAATCAATAACATTTGTTACAGTAGCACTCAACATAACTAATTTAACACGTTTAGGGAGCATAATTAAAATTTGTTCCCAAATGTGACCTCTCTATAAACAAATATAAAATTTACGTTTAGTGAAAATATTCTTATAAAATTAAATACTTTAATCCACTTGACTAATAGAAAATTTGACCACTGTTCTTACATCTCTATCATTTACATAATGAACTTCATCGAGAATAACAAATTCCGTTTCTTTAATTTTATCAGAATCACTGTATAGCATTGAACACAATATTTCAGTAGTGACAATTAAACATTGAGCTTCCGGCTTTACTTGAAAATCTCCTGTAATGAGACCAACATCTCCAAATTTTTTTTTAAAATCTCTAAATTTTTGATTGGACAAAGCTTTAATAGGAGATGTGTAGATGCATCTAAATAAATATAAAAAAAAAACAAATCATTTGTACATTTTTATAAAAATGTTGAAATAACATTAAGTATCTAGTCCTTATAATTTTATACACATAATCAGTTATAAGATAATATAATAAAAATATTAATTTGTTATACTAGGACATGGATGAAATGGATTAAGACGACTAATGTTTTACTGAGAATAAAAATAACATATTTACCTCAATTGGTGCTTTTTTGCTAGCGCTATAGCATATTCTGCAATCACAGTTTTACCGGCTGAAGTATGAGCTGCTACAAATACACTACTTTTTTCTTCCAATTTGAGTACTGCCTACACGAGTAAAATATTATTTTTACAGTTCAGGTATAAATTATAAAAAGATTAATTACTTGTTTTTGAAATGTATCCAATTCAAATTCCCACTTATAAGCTGGGTCGGGCAATAGTTCATCAAAGTTATCAATTGGTTTGGAGATATCTAATTCTTCAACCCATTTAGATTTTATTAAAGCTCTTTCTACATTTCCAGAAATTTTCAGGATAAAATTTTCATCTTTCTATTAAAAATGAAGATCAATTACCATTTAAGCAAAATTGTTCAATAGTTATTAATAATTATTACTTTTATATGATTAATTTCTTCTACTGGAATTGGTTCTGGAATAGTATCTGGTTGGTTTATTATTTCTGGAACTTCATCATCCCAAAACCCTCCCACATCTTCAGCCCATTCATCTTCCAACGCTGTTTTAGTAGGACATATGTTTAATGTCGAATTTCGTTCATTTTGATTAATTTTTAATTTGTTTGACATTCCAGGAGCTACTGGTAAATTATCTAAAAATGAAAACATAAATGTTATTATCATTTGTTGAACATGAACATGTAAATGTTTACATACTAGAATCAAATTGAAATTGATATGTATCGTCTTCAAGTCGAGTATTGACATTTTGACAATTTATTGATTTTAAACAAGGTATTAAATCATCATCAAATTGAGTGGTAGGATCATTGATTACTTCTTCATAGCTAATAATCTTACCAGTCTTGAGATCTCTATCGGGCTATAAATAAAACACAATTTCAAAGAAATGTAACAAAGGAAAAACAATTCTTACATATAATGTGGTTGGTATGATGTTTGTATTATTATCAGCATACAACGACATCAAATCAATTTCTCTAGTTGGTAGAGTTGACTCCCCTTTATAAACTGGCATACTTTCAATGCAATTTATATAACTTAGTAAGTCTGCAGGAATGCTTGGCATGATTGAAGTAATACCGCCGGGTACCTTAATAAAATAAAATAGTTATTCATTTTTTTTTTAATAAATATAGTCTAATGAATGAGAAATAATAGTAAAGTCATCAACCATTGAAGATTAATTAATAAAACATTATCCTTAGAAAACTTAAATTTTTATTTGATTAAAATAGTTAACGTAACATTTGTGTGAATATATATTATTAAGTTTTCGACAAGCCCACTTATACATACTTATAGCTCATATAAGCATGTTTAAAAAGTCAAATAACATCAAATAAATAATAATTCTTTAAGTTCGATGAGAATTATTAATAAAAAACAATTTACCTCATATTTCATTTTGAAATTATTCATTTTTCAAACAAATATAAATTTATATTTTCACGGTAAAACGTCTAAAATATAAACTGACAAGATGATTGTCATTTATTCAATTGTCTTCTATTGTGTTAATTTTGTTTGTTTTCAATGCAAATTGGTAATATTTTTAACTTGAGAGTAAACAATTTGCTTAATTTGGATGTTTTATAGATTCATTCAATCATATCAACTTATCACATATCAAGTGATAACTTATTAGAAAATGAGAGATAAAGAAAGAGAACATAAGTACATATTTATATATATGTGCTTATATATAGAAAACATTTTGCGTTATCACGCTAATCATTTATTTAAAAAATGACTCCTAAAAGATTAGATAAATAAAGATTAGACCATTTATTGTTTTTCCTTTTTTTTGGTAATATTTTATTTGTTGACCATTTATGGCCACGGAATAAGTTAAACTTATATTTAGGACATCGTGTCAAATTGAAATAATTAAATTAAATTAATCAGTTAGGAATATAGATATCTGGTTTATCCTATAACCGTGTTGACATATGGGCTGTTAAATTTTCAAGTGTAATTTTAGCCGGAAAATAATATTTTTCCCCCCTCGAATTAACGTCGATCTATATATCTATATATGTCCGTATATTAAACAATTTATCAAATAAAATATTCCATACAATATTTATTATTAATTATCAATGTAATTATAGAATAACTTATGGAAAAAAAAAACAAAAAAAAAACGCGGCATTATGATAACCACTGACGCGAAATGGCCGCTAGAGTGTTGTGTTGATAACTCAACGTCCCGGACAATAGCATGATAATAATTATGGTTTGTGTTTTAATTCAATATCATAGATAGCCGACAGTCGTTAAGAGTTTTAAATTTTGAATTATTACCAAATTGGAATATTACTCGTTGCTTGTTGGATTTTCCGTAAGTTTTGTTCTATTTTTGTAGCTAATATTTATTAATCATAAAAGATAAAACCGATTAATTTATTTTTAATTTTTTCTAGTCAACCTTCGACCACCATCACTCTGAAGTTGGATTTCGAATCAGTCGAAACGGTTTGAGATTGAAGCATCTAAAGCGTTTTAAACAGCCATACGACGACGTACTTCTGCTTAAAATCCAGTGTAACACAGGGACCATTTTACTTTTTGTTGAGCCGTAGATCTTTGAGTGAAACAGCAAGATGTCTACATTCGGTTTTACCCAAAAGTCCACCAATCGTTTGACCGTGATAAACAATGAGAATCCCTTGAAAAGCCTTAGTAAGTAACAGTTTTAAAGTCTGTAACTATAATCTGATTTATAATATATTATAAGTAATTTATCTGATGCATGTTTTTATTAAATATTTATAGAGAACGGTTTAAGTACAAACCGCAAAAAAAGTGCTCTAACAGTATTGAACAACAACTCTGTATATTCAAACAAAAAAGGTGACTGTAAAAGCTTTAAACAATTGAGAGTGTTACCCATGAAAAAGTTGGGCACAGAATTAAAATTTAAATCTTCATGCCAGAATACAACTTATGATCTAAGTGAAGAATTTGATCATCTCGGCTGCAAACAATTTGAAAATGGTAATTTAATAAATTAAAAACAGGTATAAGTACTATGACTATATGATAATTTCGTAACGATTTGCTAGTTAAGCAAATTAAATTAACTATATATTATATACAGTAGAAGCCGCTTATTAGGAACACTTTTGGACCAAGGTAAAATGTGTCTGTTAACTGATTGCTTCTGATAAGCGATTGGTCGCTATATTGATTTTATTTATTTAAAGTAAATCCGTCCCAAGACATTGTGTTTCAATAACGTGATATAGTATCAATTATCCGTGTTTCTAATAAGCGGCTTTTACTATATTTCATTTATATTTTTTTACTATGTATTAGTTATTTATATGAATAACCTACATATTGTATGATAGTATGTTACATTCGGTGTTTTATTCACGCATTCTATACAATATTATGTTATGATCTAACACAAACAAATCTCAACTTGGGTCGGTACTCAGTACCTTAGTGTAGAGTTTTATATATAAGGTATCTTAACAAAAACTTCCGGTGCAAAAAAGCCAAGTTTTAGACCACCTACCAAAAAGTCGGCCTATAAAAGTAATGATATCCATATTGTGACCAAGTTTGCTCTTAGTCCATAATCTCACTTTACTCCTACATTCGTGAGTAACAGGGCTCTTTTATTTCTATTGTTGTTAAATTTAACTTGAAGAAACTTGGCCAGCTTCTGAATGAAGCATAAAACACACTTGGCCTGCACAATATATATTAATACTTCAATAGTTTCGGTCTAGAACTTATTTATTGTTTTCTGAGTTCTGACCTTTCTGACTCTTACTAACGCACACATATAGGAGTTACACGGGTGATGTGACGGTTAGAAGAAAATCAGAAGAAAGTTTGTTTTTTAGTAAATTGTATTGCAGTATTACTATGAAAATTGGTTAAATGATTTATGTTTCTCACCTTATAGTTCTCATATTTTTATTTCGGTTTATATTCCATCACTTGCTTCATGAAAGGTATTTTTGGTCTCTCCTTTCTTGGTTTACCTTATATATATTTTTCTATTATTGTGTTTATCCAATGACTATTTTTATTGAGAATCTTATTGACATTTTTTTTCTCTTTTTTAGCATATTTTATACTGATTTCTAAGTGTTTTTCCTCCTTAAAACCACATAATTTACTTTTTCCGTGCATTATGCAATATGGTTTTATGAATTTATGTATTTTCACACAAATTTCATTATTTTACAGATTCCTTGCCTCCAAGTATGACTAGTAACATTGACATGCTCAGCAATTTTTTCAATTGTAACAATGATGAGAAAAGTGATTGGTTTATGGAAGACTATAACAATACAATGATTAATGAAATCAAAAATAGATTTGAAAGTTTTGGTGAGATTATGAATTCATTCATACTGTTTTGTATAGTTTTAAAATTTATTATTTTAAATTGATTTTACCATTAATTTTTTTCAGGAGAACTAGATGAAAAGTATTCTTTCCCATCATTACCTATTATGGATTTTCAAGAAATTTGCTTAGATTTTTAAAATCACTTATTATTAATTTATTACTTAAGAAATTACAATTAATAATTTATTTTCAAGTCACTGATTTAAAACTAATGATTTTTGTTCAATATCAGTCAATAAGATAAATTAATAAATATATTTTTACCCGTTTTCTCAAATAATTTAAAAAATGACTTGATAATATTATTATTTTGAATTAAAAGAATCATATACATATGAAGAAACTCAGCATATCATTTCTATCAGAAATTGTATTATATTTTGAAGAATAAAGATTAATTTTTTACCGTTAATTTAAATGAAGATAATAATTTTAATATTTATACAATATCTTGGATTTTTGAAAATCGATTTGATAGCAGTATTATATTTATTTGGCTTTTTTTGCCAAATGTCAAGGTTACCATTGATGAATTGCGGACTGTAGTTAATTACAACTAAAATTTTTGTTTTACAATGTTGTTTTTTTAATAATTTAAATTGCTTTAACAGGATAATGGTAAATTAATTACCAGTTAATAATAATTATAGTTGGGAAATAAAGATTTTTTTCAAGAAATGTTTTTTTTTTTCAGTCTCTTTGTTATATTACTTTTGACGAGTTGTAATTAAAAACCAAGAAAAGAATAGAAAGACTGAAAAAGTCATGTTTTCCTGTATTATGAGGCTACGTCGTCAACACCAATACCGTCAATATAGGCACGATAAAAGTTCAAGTTTTCAATTATCATAATTTTAATATCTTCAGCAACAACACTAGAAGTATTTCTCTTAGACTTTATAGATACTTGAGAAATGAAAGAAAATATTATCTTTAATCAGTTTAAATTTTTGTAGGTTTTATATTTTCCAGGGGGGGGGCATGTCCCCTTATTGAGCACTCATGTCTGAGGGGCAAACACCTATTATTATTTGTTATCCATTTAAAATCCTAATCTTTATTACGATTTTGTCATCAAATAAAACGATACCTCCATTTTATCTTATTTCAAATTACTGGTTTAATGAAGGGTTTACATTTTGGTTTAGGAACTTTTGTTTTTTTTTTAATAAAAATTAATAAGTATTACAATAAGAAAACTATGTCTAATCTATAAAAATCTAAAAATATTAAATTTTTAAATTGTACTTAAACCATCAAGTTGTGCTTTGGTGTTTATATTCTTTTGTTAAATAATATCAATAAATCTGTCATTTCCCACTGATATAAAACAGATGAAAATGGTTTACATCTGTGGTCATTCCATGAAAATCGGTTCATCGTTCATTGAGGTGCACATTTGAAGGTTCTCTCGGATACACGAACGCATAATATTATTTCGAGCTGAAATTGGAGCAAATAGCAATGGTTTTGATTTGAACGAAGTAAAAATATTTAAAATCCAATCATTCATTTGTACACCTACTCGAATATTTGTTTTGATTTGTAATTCGCGACCTACAGCTTTTCTAAAATGGCGTATTTCGTTTTCAATACACTTTTCGATTATAATAAACAATAAAATGTGCCTAATGAAAATGTGAAATAGGTACCTACCGACCGCGAACGAGTTGATTGAAAAACGTGAACGCACTAAACACGTGTAGGTCTACACGCGCGTAAGCCGCTATTTGTTCGGTGTGTTGGAATTCATGTTAACAATGAACAATTTAATAAATACATTTATAATAGAAAAAAAAAAAAAAAATGGTCGGGTTTAAATCTTTTTCAACCGCCGCGGATAAGCCGCCGGCGTTTTTAACCTAGATAATTATGTTTGACGTAGATTCAATTTAAATATATTAACTTTATGCACTATACACAATCTGCACGATAATCATTGTTATCCTATTTGACTCGGTAGGTCATTAATAATGTTATAATATCAATTGATCGGCAATTAATGCTAAATACCCACACGGCCAGTGTATACTACCAACGGCCAGTTGAGGTATAAATAAATAAAATATCGTTTCATATGTTTCGTAACACAATATTATGTAGTATTTACCTATTTTTATTTTTTTTTTTTTATAGTTTAGGTGGCTGCGCAGACGGTACGAAAATACTACATGTAAAACAGCCCAAAAGCTATAAGACAAAATTGCGAAGCTTCTGTTGGACCGATTTTAATTTTGAAAAAAGATTTGGATTCTTTATTACGTATTCTAGACCACGAAGATCGCGACTCTAGCATTCCTTTTTGGGGAAAGGTCCAACTCTCTGTTTTATACGTGTAATAATATGCATACCCCCCGTTGGTTATAGACTATCAGGGTTCGGATTTTATAGCACCAAAAATTCTAAAATATGCGCCATAATATGACCAAAAAAAACCGTAAAATATGCCCTAAAAACATCAAAAAGAGCAACAAAAATAAATAAATAAATAAAAATCAAAATTACAGTCGATGGTATATTACAGAAACTACAATCATATAAATATGGAACAATAACAGATTAGAAGGTATTGTAATGAATAAATATATTCGACATCGCCGGCTAAGGGATTATGACATGAGTTAAATAATATCATATTATTTATCAATTTACAATATGAAACGAAAACGTGGGAATTTTTCAAACGGATTCGCGTAAATTAATATACTATTTGTCGTTCAATGTGAACGAGATTTATGAAAAATACAAAATAAATCGTTGAATTGAGAATATTAGCATCAAAAAAGAGCACCGAAACATCAAAAATACGAGCACTAAAAATCTAAAATTCTTCAAATTTGCAAAAAAACCGCAAAATTAAATTTCATATATTTACAGACTCCCATCATGCACAAAACAAATTTATAGCCAACTCTGCTATTTTTTATCTCTATCCTATAATAAGTAGCAAATGCTATAAAATCCGAACCCTGCAGGTTATAGTAAATAGTACTATTTACAATCAATGCGCTACCATCGACATCAATGACGGCAAGGCGAGAGAGAATATGTTTTTAAAGTTAACAATGCTATATAGTCGAGTATTTAATAGCCCATTTTTTATTATTTTTCTAAATATTTGACCTATTTTTGTATCGCTGAATAAAGTGATATGAGATTTAGTAAGCGCGCGAAAAATTAGTTCTTCGTTTACGACCTGACCGCGTATGGTTAGGTTAGTGTAAGGTAACCGCGTTTAAAGTTCAATTGAACAAACAAAATGGATCCGCCCGTCTGTCAATATAACGGTAGACCGTAAACCCGGAATTAATAAGACGATTATCGTCGGCCTATTTTCTCTAATCAAACTTAGTCGTGTGTCGCGGTCGGTTCGCGTCAATCGGTTATTCCTGACAGTCTTGTTCGGAATGTTCGGCCATAGTCGTCCGAATAGTGTTTTCGTTCGCTATTGCAAACGTACGTCGTTTTTGTTTTCTTTTTTTTTTTATATCTAATTTAACCGGTCGATTTTGTGAGTTCGTGTCAAAAACATCGAGATTAAATCGCTACCTATTCTAAGAATTCTTTCGTGTTAGAAGCAACAGTTACTGACCCCGTTTCGACGTCGGAAGTTCAGAGACGAAAACGAATTACGTACCTCTCAAGCAGCCGAGCAGGTAAACCCATTCTTAGTTTTACCTATTCTCAGTAAAATGCGCCACGAGGTGTCTGCTGGCACACGCATATTATATAGCCGCGCCGCGCCGCCGCCGGTATCGGTCACGGCGTTTAGCTGGTATAATATTATGCGATACGTACGTACGCGTCGCGTCGTTCGCGTTCTGACAAATCGCCGGGCTATTCAGAAACGTCGGCGGCGGCGGAGGGACATGGCGCGGGTAGTGAAAAATATATAATATTTGTACCGAACGGCAACTCATCCGGGTCACATGAAAGTGACATAAAAGGGATTTCCGTTTAACGAATCATACTCGGGACGGGCGTCGTATTGAATCGGATCGGCGGAGGGACAGGATCTGACCGGGGTCGATGGGGGTAAAAGGACGAGACGCGCGCGCGTAAGACTGTATGTGTGTGTCGGCAGAAGTGTACGTGGTCGACAGGTCAAATGAAAAGGATATAAACGTAGCCGACCCTGTGCAGGCCGCGCGTAAACTAAGTTACGAATACCCGTAATTTTAGAGCGGCGGATGTTGGTAGCGGGGATGAGTAGGACGAAGGTGTAGTTTTGATTTTAGGGCCAAACATGACACGGACCCGATGTGCGGGGGATAATTTGTAACCGGCGAATTTGTGACCACAGTTCCACCGTTCTCACTTTGTCGCCCGCCTCCGTGCCGTATAGTAGCCGTGGTCGACGGGATTCTTTATTTTTATTTTTTTTCGTCGGGGGGGGGGGGGGGTTTATTTCTTCGTTTCACTTGTCTCACGTGCTAGGCGCGGGAATCGTAACAGTCGCGGCGTGGCATTTGCGCAGTCGGTCAGTTCGAGAAAATCCAATCTTGCCGGAGTGCGATTACAAATTTTAACGGCGCTGCCAGTGACCAAGTCGAATTTCCCATACGAATAACGCCAGTAGTTTCGACCATCGAGTGAGGCACTTATGTTTGACTTGATGTCGAATACGCGAGCAATAGGTAGTCATTAAAATTGTCGTCCGTACAAAGAAAAAGAGATCATTTATTATTATTATTACGACCAACATATTATACATAAAATTATAGTTTTATGAACATAGACTTATTTTTATAATATAATACAGATATTTGGTTTTATCATTAGCTTTATATTTTTATTATTTTATATATATATATATATTACTAGTTATTTACACAATAATTTCACGATTTGATCGAAAAGGATTTTATAAAGGTTTTTAATATGACACCAGGTTTTAACTATCTGAAAATGCCAAGTGAAGTACACCTTAAAAGAGAAAAAATAAACACATAAGAATACATGAGAATGCAACAAAAAAAAAAAAAAAAAAAAATGACACAAAAACAGTCCTTATTTAAATTAAATTAGTTTGTCTTTAATCATATTGTATTACACATTATGATTTCAAAATCGGATAGGCGTTATTGATCATAATCTAGTCAATAACTATATATTTAAATTTTTAACACAAAGTTATACTTAAAATTGGTTTTAGATAAACATTTAAAATAATAAACAATGGTAATATTATTCTATAACTTATAAAATAGACTACATACATAAATGAAATAGTATTAAAATGATAAAACAATAATATCGGGTTCGATATATTATGTTACTAGTTAATTTATTCTACGCAAACATTCTTATATTATGTAATAAGTGGTAATCATTGGTTGAACCATGTACGATGGTCAAAATAACATAACGATTTAAACATTTTAAACATTTCTGATATACGTTTTCATTTTTACACGATTACATTGCATTAAGCCACTAAACACTTTATTGGATAATCCATCATGTTTACATAATTCTATTAAAAATTGTAAAACTACTTGAGATTAGGGTTGAACTTAAATTTATTATCCCAATTAGTCGTAAAAAAATAATGTGGAGAAATTAATATTTTTATTGCGTAGTAAAGGTATAAAGGTCATCAAGGATACTTTCGTTTTAAATACGAAAGCTTAATATAAACACCAGAGATTTATCCAATACCTCTGTTTTTTAAACAAGTTTACCAACGGAAAAAAACCCAAAGTATGTACAGGTACTCTGAGCTTACAACTGACTATCTCAGGTGGTTAAATACAAATTATATTTCTAAACTTTTTGTTTATTTTAGATTTGATTTCGAATCCGTTTCCTCAAAGTAAAAAAAAAAAATAAATAATATGCAATATATCTACATCGAGTACATCGTATTTGTTTAAAAGTTTTGTTTAAGTTTTATTTTGACTAAATGTTTAAAAGCAGAAACCACTAGTTCGAGGCAACAAACTGCCAGTTATAACTGCTTAATTATATAAAACAAACAAAAACACCCATTCATACGCACGCATAGTGTAGCAAACGTAGCTTGGCGATCTGTATCTTCATTTAACTCGATTTAAATCATTAGATTAATTTAATCCGTAATGAAACGCATTTCGAGTTATATCAAAATTATAGTACATTGCAGATGGATAGTAATAAATATTATGTGTTTAGTTTGTATACGAGACGGTAGTTTTAAAATACGTATCCCTTTGTACATCTATAATAATATCCCAGTACATACAGCGTTTTTAAAGATTTATTTGATTACATTACAAAAAAAAAAACCTTGAACATTATTGAAAACCTTTTGGATAAATCCCTGTAACAGTGATTTTTTTGATAATATTTACAATAAACACTTTTGAAAACTTTTTACATAAATACAACAACATAACTCTATATTTGGAACACAATTTCACGAAAATAAATAAAACAAATGGAAATAATAAGTCATGGTCTTAGGTAAAATAACAATTTACCATGTTCACCCGTATGTGTGATATGATCGAATGTGTTACAAACGTTTTACAAGTAGGCTAAAAATGTATCTAATTTATATCTAAAAAAAAAAAATAAAAAATAATAACAACAGTGACATTTTATTATATAATGGAGGACATTGAAATGAGCGTAATATTCAGCTAATGTAATAAATAATAAATTAAGGAAAAAGGGAAAAGAAGCGAACGATTGATAGAAATATTGTTCAATTCTGTCAATTATGTTGATTGATTCTATTTGTGGGGAAAACAAATATAACACCACGGTAGCCGAGAGTTGATTTAAAACAATAAAATTAAGATTTCTAATGCATTATTACTTATTAGTTATCATGTCAATCGGACGAGATCAGCTTTTTTTTTAGAGGGGAGTCGTTATTATTATAATATTATAAATAGGTAATAATAATAATAATTAAAAAAAACAACAACAACATATTAATATGATTGATATTTTGATGCAAATTTGTCATCACAAGCGTTTTTATTTTTATCACCCACCTATTTTATAATTATTGTAAATTTTTGGGCGTGTTTCAGATGTTGAACATGTCTTGTTGGTTGACAGTGGCGTACGTGACCGTGGCTGGAGCTAATACCATGGATGCTCCCATATACTGAAATACAACATAAAATACGGGTAAGTGTATAAATACATAAATATTTGATAAAAAACAAATAATTATAGTAAATATTATTTCATTTGAAATCGGACAATGAGGTATTTCTTGATATATCCGACACCACGGCAAGTTGAATTATACAACCATTTGCTGTTGTCTTATTGATTTGACAATAAAAAAACGCATGACAATATTTATAATACACTCGATCTAGACGATATTTTTTTACAAATACAATCTAATGTAAATAAAACAACACTCGGATTAGTTGAACATACCTACTCTGATATTCGGGGTGGTAATAAATAGCCAAGCCGCATAATATTAAAATAAATTTACTTCGGTTTTATTGCTTTGAGTTTGATCTTAAGTTTTCAATACTTTTCCGACATTGTTCGTATGTTTTCTCGTCTTACAAAAATACAAGTAACTCTAACCTAATGCAAATCATCACTGTATACATAATATATAGGCTGAATTCGATTTGTCCGTCATGTTAAGGGTAGACGTTTTACTTAACATCACGCGATACCAAACTGATAAAGTTTATTCTTATTATATTTGCTTTAGAGTATGTTTCAATTATAAATAATCTTATAAAAAATTTTGCTTCATTTCATTAGTCAATAAATGCATTTTTTTCACCTCTTTGATATACGTAATTAATTACATTTACTATATATTTAATTTATATCCAATAATAATATTATTAATCGAACAGTTTTATAAAATCTATTAACAATATTGTATTGTTAAAAAAACATAAATTTCATTATTGATTTGAATTTATTTAAGTTATACGTTTATTGTTTTCTAGTTTTTAGTATAATAAAGTCTAAAAGAAAAAAAATAATGATTAGTATTTTCAAATGTTTCCAATATTTTTGATTTTAAAAATGTCTCTAGTATAATTGCATTTATTTATCTTAAGCTATTGATATATTTAATCAATGCTCAAAGCTAATAAAACAACAGTTTTTAAATCCTCGATATTAAAAATGTATACCAATATAATTATAATAAGTATGTAAGAAACAATTCCAAATATTTTGTTTTCAAATAGTTTAAAAATAATTCTTCAGGTGAGCGATTTTACTATTACATTTTTAGAACCTTTTATTATTATGTTTTGACTGTTTTATACTTGTATTGGTATACATTAGTTAATTTTTTTTGCTACGTAATTAATTAATGGTGTACAAATGTTTGACTTCCAATTAGTTTTCTGTTTAGTGTTAATAATCCATGAAAAAATAACAGTTTGTGGTTACTAACATAATATAAACAATAATAAATTAAATTGGCACAGTTTATTAGCACTGTAATTATTATGTGCTTGCATTAAAATTCTCCACAATTATATTTTAAGAATTTACGAAAACGGTAAATACTTTAAAACAGTCGTTGAACTTTAAAAGTCACGTAGTATGCAAAAATATGCTAAATGGGTATTTAAATCTAAGGTTGTTTTGCTTAATGCAGGATTTCCTCGATGTTATGTTTTCTAGAAATGTATTTATGCACATGTTCACAGTAGAAAATTAAGTTTTCTGTAAAAAACATTTTAGATGGCGTAGAGTTTAAATAATTGTATTACGTGCGTGTGTAATGTGTATTACTAGAAACGTTGATATTATTATATCAATTGAATTATATAATTTATGTTGGGCTAATTTTAAAAATTCCAATAGAATAATATACATTGCAAGTGAATCATACAACAATAATGTGATCAACCATTTATTCAAAATAAGATTTTTTTTATGATATACATTATACATAATATTATGAAAGTGGAATTAAAAGAATTGATATTCTTTTATAATTTAAGAAATTTGTTAGGAATATGAGAGCGTTAAGTGGCTTTATTTTTTCTCACAGAGAATAAATTAGTTTACATTAACATGTATTAAATTATTTTTATCAAGAAATTGCATTTAAATTTAGTCATGATTGTTTTAGAAACTTAATTTATATTATGTTGATAGTGGTGAATATCCACAGTATAACATTGAACGACCCTTCCTTTTGTTGTGAGTATAACTGATATTTTTTGTTTAAAATTTGAGTTAGTACATTACAGTTCAAACTCATTCAAACTTCGGTAATTCTTGGGATGGCACACTTTCAACAGAACGAAATTTTGATATAGGATTTTCTCAAAGATTAAAATGATTTATGATTCCACATTATAGTCATTTTCCAACGCATATTCTACTTTGATTTAGGTTTCTAAATCATGATATTCTAAGTGAAATTCCATAAGATGTTAGGTTCCAGAATTCGTGTTTCATATTAATTATTCTGAAAACTTTTTATCTATTAAGTATTTTTACAAAACGTTTCTTTTTTATTTGAAATTTTGAACTGATAACTTCTTTTGATTTAAAATTGTTCCTATCGATGTATTTATTTTAATTTTTTTATGAATTGTCCATACATTAACTTATTAGCCAAGAATGAATATATTACGTATATTTTCTTATGATTGCTTTATGTTAAAAACAGGTAGTTTTTAAATACCATTTTATAAGTATCTTAACAATATCATATTTATATTTAGTTATGGACCAAGTATTATTACTAAAAACAATACTATATTATACAATAGTATGACATATTATTTAAAAATATTCACAAAATAAAAAATGATTAGTTATCGTTATTTCTCAACAAACATAAACGTATAATTTTTAGCATTTAAAATTTTGATTATATACCTTGTGTATTAAAAAATGTTTTTAATTCAATTATAAGATTGCAATTAATATCGAAACATTATAATTTTGACACTACCTTTATTGGATTACTGTGAAAATTACTGAATATTTAATAATTGCATATTTAAGTGTAATTTATAGTATTGTAAAAAGTTTAAAAACGTTCCGCGTTTAAACTATATTATAAAAATGAGTTTCTATTTTAGGACATAATAGTTTAATCCATTTTAATTGAGTTTTATACTGATTGTTGAGAGAATTTTAAATTAACTTTGATCACTAATCTCGTTAGTTAATAACAGACGTAGTGTAAATGTGCAGTACGAATGTAATTAAATAAAATACCTGTTAGAACATAAAAAATGACACAATCAGAAGAAGAAACTAGTCCATTATGTTGTGATGTCGTGAAATTATTTTTTAGACTGTTGAAAAGCTTTTATTATTTTCGTGGCCTATACAAATACCGTAGCCGTTATTATATTACCCTTTTTTTACCCTCTTCTCATTTCATTTAAGACCACATTACAATATTCATGTTTATAAATTGAACTTTCGATCTTGCTTTCGGATTTAGTTATAAAGTCATGTAAAATATATACGCTTTTAATAACATTTTATATACTGAGAAGAATATCATGCAGCATCCCGTCATGAATGGATACATCACTGATAAAATAAAACCAATATTATTTTTAAATATATTTGTTACCCGTTAGAAATATAGTTAAACGTTATAAGTCAAATTATAATGTACTTATATAAATATATATATTTTATTTTTATTTTTTTTTTGATAAAGGAAATAATAATATATAGTACTTAATTAAAATCGATGAAAATTATTTATTTCCGCATAATAATTCTGTGATAGTTAGTAAAGTATTTCATTGCTTACAATAATTGAAATGTTGGTAGTTTTTCATATGTAGGTATTAAAAAACAACATGTATGATGTGTTTAAACTTAAATAATCGGTATAAACATAATTGATGTACATTAATTATTATACGATTGATCTGTTGGATCCGAAGATCTTTAAAATAATTAATAAGCTATTCAGTGGCTTTAAAGTTACTGATTATGTTTCATTAAAATGAACTTACAAAAACAAATATTCATTAGAAACTTTTGCTAGGATGTAAACTTCATTTAAACACTTCAAGAACTAAAATCAAAATGTAGTTGAAAGTGTGACGGATTTAATGTGGTTCAATTTATAAAAAAAATAATTTTCATTTTACAAAAAATACATATTATACTCAAAGCTTTTAACGAAATAACGAAATAATTTGCTATAAATTGGTATTTGATTATTTAAATGAAATACTTGAATTTAATTTTAAATTTTTGGACATAGTTTTATGTTTTTTTCAAAGATAATATGATAAGAAAACAAAAATTTAAATAAATAAATATTTATGTAATAATATTATAAAAACTACATTTTCCGTATACTTTTTTATTTGTACATAACATGCTAAAATAATTCACATGACATTGTTAAATAGTGACAATAAAATTACTTTACATATATGAATATATTTTATTTCTGACAGCGGCAATAAACATTAAACGTTAAATTGTAAGTGAAAACGGGTAATATCAAGAACGCTTCTTATTTGTTATATCACAAAAACTAAAATATTAATGATTTCATTTCATGCCTATTACTATTTTTTTTTCCTCATAGGTCAACAGTGAGTTGTACAGATTTATCAACGTCATATCAAGTATAACTCATATGTGGTATTTTATTCTTGCACCATTGATACTGAAAACTATCAAAAAAGTTACGCTTAATCTAATAAAATATGAAATATTTAAACATAATTCGTAATATTTTAGTAATAATATTGTGGTTTTAACATAATCGTATGTTTAGTGATTGGATTTAAAAAAAAATTAAATTAAATATATAAGTAATAAATTCATAATATGAAAACTATAAAAGGAAAAATGGGTGAGATACAAGACACGGATTAGTCGCAGATGATGATGGTGATTGATATTGGTGAATTGGTCTTTTTAATTTGAGAAATGAATAATTGCTGTATGGTTTAAATTGTACAGTATATAATATGTATACATGTATACCCATTAACTTTATTATATAATAATGTTGTTGAGTTGTTGTGTACCATTTTCAAACGATCTAAATAATACAAGTTTAAAGCTTATATAATCGAAATAATCAAGTTTGTGTTTCTACTTATTATCAGCTTAGAATATTATATAACTTTTGCGATGTAGATATTCATTTATGTGGTTATAGATACTTTAAGGGATATATAGTGTGTACGTTAGTTGCACATTTTGTTAGAGTTAACACAAATAGGTAAAATATCGTTTCACCTAGTCGTGTTTATGATATTCTTTCGGACTTTGAAATTTGCCACAATTTAAAATACGAATCAAAGCGTTTGTAAACAGTTATATACCTTTTCAATAATAATTTCAGTTTGAACACATACAGCAAAACATACGAGATAAAACTCGTTTATGTCTGTTTATTTTGTTTCGGCCGATTTAATAATCAGATCCACGTAAATATGCCATATTATTATAAATCGAGCTTTCGAGTAATTTATTTTATAATAATATTTCATTTCTTCATTAAAATTAAAAATTGATTTTCATAGTTTCGCATTGTTTGAAATTCTACGACAATGTTTTAAAAATCATCGCAAGTTTAACTACATTAAATATAATACAATTTCGATAATATAGTGAGTAAATGTTATTATATTATAGAATAATTACCTATAGTTATAGAAATTATTTTTTTCCATAGATTGTTTTTTTTAAGATTTTCAAAAACCACAAACTCGTCAAACGCCGGAAATATAAACCTATTATTTTGCATTGTTACAAGGCTCTGTTATACCATATGTATAACAAATGGTTTTTTTTTTTTTTAGACACTCGTGCTGTTTAGTATACTATTGTTTATTATCGATCCGTATAGTATTTGCTCTACTTTTGTTACTCGTTCGTTTCATATAAAAATTATTTTTTTCAATTTTTTCAATTATTACATTTTGTATCGATGAATTTTATTACATATTATGTAGTTTATGTTTTTGTAGTTTGGTGTATTTTTTCAAATACGTCAGTAATTTTTTTTTTCAACAATGTACGACGAGATACATCACATTTGGACGGTATTTCCCCCGTGCTCGTGATAAGTTATATATTTATAAAAAAGTACCAAATATACATACACAATAGAGCGACTAAAGAGCATAGACATAATTCCTCGAAAATACAAATGTAAGGTATAATAGACTAACTGTTGTAATCGCAAAAATAAAAAGACAAAACTTGTTTTCTATTGTAATTTATGAACGTGAATGAAATATAATCACGAACAATACACAATAGCGCAGAAATTATTAAAAATTTCTTCGAGTCGCAATATTTTTCAATTACTTTGACACGAACGGTTGGTAAAATAATATTTTTTATTGCGTATTTATTATTACTTGAGATATTGGAATTTTTTTTCATTCGTAGACTATATAATAATTATTGTGTTAACAAACAATTAATTTTTATTGAAAAAAAAAAAAAAAAAAAAATCAAATGTTTTTCTGAAATCTAGTTTGTTTTTATTAATCGAAAAGCAATTAGGAATTTAAAAGCTTCGAAATATATTCAATACGGTTTTATTTTATTTTAGATTCTGAGTGAAACGAGGAATCTACGGATGACATATTGTGCTGGTCAAAAGTACGAGAAATCTATGGATGACATATTGTGCTGGTCAAAAGTTCAGATCTCATATGATACGGTAAATATACCATTTTTACTTAGTAGATAATTTATGTATATTATCACGGAAAACCTGTCTATCAATAACGAATAAAATTATTGGGTAAAAATATTACATTAAATCGTACGTTTAGATAAACATCATTGTATTTTTCGACGAAATAGTTTCAAACATTTAAATATCTTTAAAATACGAAACCGTAGCATAACGGCTATAACATAAATAATTTAAATCATCGGTAAAAATAGTTCGATATATTATGTTGTCATCGTATAAATCAGTGTTTCGTGTATCCGAAACAAAACAGATAAATCTGATGGTAAAATGTGGTTATTTTTTTTTTTATATCAAATATAACAAACGTAATGATTGATGAAATGTTTTTTTCGTTACGCGTGTTCTATTTTTTATACATACATATTATATACGCGGTAAGTTATTTAGTACTTTTTCCATATTATTTATCCTTCGACACATTACCTATTTTTTTTTTAAGAGTCAAATACGTATAGTGAAAGTTCAAGTGTTAAAAACGAATGGCACTGGTTGATTTTTAAACGTTATAGTATTTAATCGTTTCGAGTGGAATGTTAATTGTTTGATAAATATCGCGACTATAATATGAAACGTTTTATTTGTCGGGGGAAAAAAAAAATTATAATTTACCACCCGGAACCCGTAATAACGCACCTCCCCCCCCCAACTTATTTAAAATATACACGTAGGATAAAACAATATGTTTGAAAACAATATTCTGACAGAATTTATGCAATAGCAATCGGTTCTTTGATGTGTACACGAGTTATTATTTACATTGAACTCCATAAAAAAAAAAAAAAAAAACGTTTAACTTACTTTTATAATTAGTGCATAACACGATTATTATGTTAAATATTCATTTTAAATTTCTCATAAATATTAATTATCCGTGTTTGTGAATTTTCAAGTTGTATTTCATGAAAATTATAGCAAATCAAACGTATACGTACGTACGTTGTGGGTATAATATCGATTACACGCATGTGGTGTAATTTCGAATTATTATTATGTTTCATGAATGGGTTTAAATTTTAACTCGATCGCTTATTTTATTCCGGTCGGGTTCTGATAAAAAGCCTTTTTTAAACCATACGAGTTTAGTGGTTTGACGTAATATTAACATTGAACATTTTAAATGGTTTTCTTTCGAACTAGTAGTGCGAACGATAGTTTTATATAAATATTAAACATTTAAACATATACATATTATATTTACACGTATTTTATCGAATAGATCGAAAACAATATTATTATCTGATGTTCCGCGTTCTTTATTGGAAATCGGAAATCTCTAACAGCTCCAAAAAGACGCGTGACACATTATTTCATCTAATTTAGAAATATTTTTCTTTTGGTTTTCGAGATTCTCTAAACTCGTTTGTTTATTATTAAATATATCATCGAACGGTATTTTATTCATATGTGCGGGCGGTAATTTATTAGTATTTATTAATTATTGTAATTTTGTGGTGATCGCGGATCGGATTTCCATATAAAACCTTCAGATATTAATTATTAGGACTGAAATTTAGCCTGCGCTAGACAATGGTATGTCTGAGTGACTTATTTCGTGGGACTGGTAGGAGGCATTTTATTGTTTGTACCCCGTGCACTGTGTTATGCGGGCTGTAATTAGTGGAGTTACTACGATCGGTCATATCTATCGTAATAAGGTACCTATCTAGTTCATCGCGTAATTAATTGGATCACTTGTTTGTAAATTATTAACACTATTGGAATATTAATGTTTTCGCTGCAGATATTCTTCAACATCCGGACATTAGATTTGAAGTTTGTGTCTGATGTCGTTAATAAATCATGCTCGACCGTCGATAAAGTTTTCGGAGGGGAATTGGATTTGAGTTTGATTCGTTCGATCTATGTCAATTGCGCGGATATTTCGTTGCGATTTTTTCAAATTCACTTTAGTTTGATAACCGGATTAGGACGACGGAGCTGAGCTGATGTCTGTTTTAGTAACTTTTTGATTTCGAAATTTAATTTGTACGTACATGTCTCTTAGATTCATAAATATAACAATGTCATAAAATCTCGGTTTAAATAGTCGATATATGAGTTGTCATTATAATATCTGATTTTACTTTCATCGTTTTACAGGAGTTTAATATTGGGTGCTAAATCATAATAAAATACACAAGATGTCGTTTTTAGTTCAAGTATTTATTAATTTCATTAATATGTATACGTATATTACATTTATAACAAGTGTACTGTAGTAGGTATGATGTCATCATAATTTTAATCGAAGAGAATTTGTTTCGAAAACAGTTTCTCGGAACGCGAGTTGAACAAAAAAAAAAAAGAAGAGATAATTTACAAATGACAATTAAATTTGATATCGTTGAGAAGATTTTCGAGCCATAAAGCATTATTCTTCTCGACTTTGTCTTATATAGCGTGTGTCAATCTCATATCTTTTTACTTGTGATTTTCAAAAGAAAATGCAGTTTGTATATACTTAGTTTTGTTTCAGGTTCTAGGTTTGTTAAAAAAAATATGGGACGCACGGATAAAGATTAACGATATTGTTTTAAAAAGGAAACCTTTAATATTCTGCAATATTTTATCATGTGAGAGTACGAATGTTTCTCGTTATCGAACTCGCACACTTATATAGCGAAGGTGTGAGTAATACACGTTTACAATTATTCCGAATTTGACAGGTCATCGTCGGCGTTTGACAACGTAATGAGTGAAAAAGAAGAATCGGTATTATAGGAAGCGTTCGCGTACACTTGGTATGCACAATATATTATACATTATATGCACACTTATTTATACCTGCGTATTTATATCGCGTTAATCGTGTCAATCGTTAAGTGCTTTCTTGGCACTGAATACAAAACGTACGAAACCTAAAATCTGCAGGTCTCAATAAACACAATGCGATTACAAAACCCCATTGTTGAATAGGTATTCCAAAAAGGATAAATAGAGCGTACCGCTATAGTGGGTATTATTCTTCACAATATGTTTTAATAAGTAAATTGCTCCTCAGGATAGGCAGTGGTGAATACGATGGACTAGAATCAAGTCCATATTACTACAACGCGGATTAAACGCGAATCAAAATACGAGCTTTTTTTCCTATTTATTTTTGAACTTCACAAGACCCTGCAGTTATCGAAATGAATATCGTTTATATAATAATCGTTAATTGCGTGCGGCAAATCGTCGTCAGGTTTTTGGATATATAAATAGAATAAACGATTTAATATTTTACGAGCACTCAAAATACACTTTTGAACTATAAAAAATGCATTTTTATTCCGTTTTTGCCTTTGAATAATGTATACGATGTATATTATATATTTGCGAAACAGCTTAACTCGGTGGATTATTCATTGTACTTATTACGTATTTCAAAGCGTGATAGTTATAAATAA
Organism: Drepanosiphum platanoidis; assembly: GCA_948098885.1. Taxonomy (NCBI): domain Eukaryota; kingdom Metazoa; phylum Arthropoda; class Insecta; order Hemiptera; family Aphididae; genus Drepanosiphum; species Drepanosiphum platanoidis. The sequence continues at coordinate 6,440,085 of OX402530.1, read as the reverse complement.
TTAAATCGGTCGCGAATAGAGTTGATTAATATTTTTTGCTGCGAACCGCAACATTTACAGCTGTTTTAAATGTGAAATATAATATCATACAAACGCGTAACAAATAGAAAAGTAAATGTCGTCATTAGTTATAAATTATAGCGATAATGTTATTTGATTCTATTGTCGCCGCATAAATTAAATCAACGTTAATAATATTCTCATCATTTTTACACTTTACAGTTTAGTACATCACCTATAGTAATTACTAGGGCTGTGAAGTTGATGACCTAAAAAACATTAAAAAATGACCAAAAAAAAAACATGCAAATATGACGTAAAAATGACAAAAAATGTCCTAAAAAAATTACCTAAAAAATTATAAATATTTGTTTTAAATTAACAAAAATACAATTTTTTTTCAATATTTTACTATTTTAAAATTCTATATTAATTTATCAAAGCTTACCAATATATCAAAATATGACATAGAAATGACGAAAAATGCCCTTAAAAATGAAATTAAATATTATATTAAATAACTAATTAGATGAAAAAATTTTAAAATTTAAAATAATTTCCAAGTTTTAAGTTATTGGCATAATGGTCGACAAGAAACGATAAGAAGTGAACTAGTGTGAAATCAGTAAAAATGACTTGAAATGTGGGAAAATGACCTAAAAATGTCAAAAAATGACTTATAAAGTAAAAAACACCGAAAAAATGCAAAATAAAAATTAGTTATTCAGATCCACATGCTAATGAAACACATTTGTGGCCAGAACAGCATCGTCTAAAACGTTCCAAAAAAAAAAAATGCAAAATGCATCAACTTCCGAGGCCCTAGTAATTACTAAGTCGTGTCTATTGGCCAATTCATTAAATATTTCACGTCGACCCGACGTATTATCCCACATATTATAAAAGTGTGATCGATACAATCGTTTTAAAATATATAAACGATTATAGTGGCAATCTCATTCTTTAACTTGAACGTTAAACAGGATTTACCCGGTCGATATTATTTCGTTTCTGTTTTGTGAACAGCTACACGTGGTTAGTATTTATACGTATGACAGAAGACGAACGTTGTTGTCGGCGTCGGTGTAGGTAGGTACGTGGTGGGTGTTCGTTGTTTGCGTTGTGTTTCAATCGCGCGCGACAGTTTCAACAGGAGCGATTCAGTGAAAACATAAATGGTATCCCATTTCGACAAAAGCTATTAAGCTGACTTATTGGAATATACCGTCACTTTTATCGGAAATCCCTTTCGTTTTCACGTTCACCCGTACTCACTACCACGACTGCACAAAAGAACACTTCACTATATACTCCGGGACAAATGTGATTTCGTTTCCGCGGCCACCGAGCCGAACTTTGATGACATCTCCGGCAATAATAATATTATTGTCAATTCGTATCATAATACGTACGTATTTTAAACGTCGAATAACGTCGATGGTCATACATAATAATTATCGTACAGATTATTATTTTTATATTAATGAAATTTTAAAATTGTCGGGCAATACGCATATATGGTATAAATTTACAATATTATATAGTTAATCTATGAAATTTAAAAAATAAATATATTTCCATAAATCGATAATTGTCACACTTAAAAAAAATAAATAACTATCAGTATAGTCAATGGAATAGTTAATATCACTAAAATAAAACTATTATTTTAAATATATCAGTTTAAGAGTATAATCTGCATTTCGTTATATTATGTTTTATACAATTGGCGTTTTTTCATTTTTCGAAAAAAAAAAAAAATAAAAAATACAATTATTTACACTTCGATAACGTTAAGAGTAACTCGATGATTTTACATTGGGTACTTTGACAAACCGAGCTTATAATATAAACATTTATAAAACGGCAAAGTGAATTCTATCAACCATAAACGAAATTTATATAGAAGATGAAACGTAGAACGTACACTGGAGCTCTTACAAATGACACGTGAACGAAATGCGTTGGATTTTTTTTTTTCGATCTTATCTTTTGAAAACATTGGCAAACGTTCGACATCGACAAAGTGTTGATAATAATAATTATTATTAATATGCAATTAAATATTTACTGTCGAAACAATAAATCGAAAAAATATGAAAAGCATGAGATCATAATACGTCTCAAATACATCCAGAAATATTAACAGAAATTATGATGTTTATTTCGTTTTTTAAAAATGTTGTTATTACGTATATAATATGTACGCATCTATTTCCGCGTACGTGAAATAAGAAAGATAAACTAAAACAAAAATAAAGTTTGTCACCGAGCAGAGCGTAACACGTTTCCAAGTCGGATTTCGGTCGTTTGCGAAAAAAAATAAAAATAGCTTTAGCTTTCATCTTGACAAATAGTTTTATGAAACTAATACTTCAACTGTCATAAAGTATTGTACATCAATGTATCAAATAAATATTTAGAAAACAATAATAATAGAAAAAAAGACCGAGAAGAACTACAGCGGCGGTCGAATATCATATCGTTTTATGCGGACAATATTTATTTTTTATTTTTTTTTTTGTATTGAAATTTGTGTAACTTTGAAAAATTGTTTTACATTTATCCGGGAATCCCACTTGCGAAACCAAACGAAAACGTTTTCTAATTCTCGCGATTTTTAAAGAAAAACCGACGACGACGACGACGACAAGTGGTGTACGAAAATATAATCTCTCCAAGACTACACACGATTATGATGATAATGTTCGGCGCGGAATTAGTTTATAACAGATGAGTCGAATAATTATGCAAAATATAATAACCCTAATGTTTATTCAAATATTATTTAAACTTATCAAAATATATCTTTACACCTTGTCGCGTGAAGAAATAATGTCGAAAGTGAAAAACCGCGACACACACGCTTTTAAACACAAACCGTACAACTCCCATTTATCAATGCCACGTTTACAACGTGATAAACGTACGTGTAAAACACGGTTCAAATATATCTTGCTCTTTTACTGGTTAATTATCACGTCCTGATCAGCCCCATTAGTCTCTGCAACGAATCGTTGAATAAGGCATTAGTCGAGCCCCGGATTAGGAGCGACAAGTACGGCAAAACGAACGATTTTTATTTTCATCGTGAAAACAATTTTTTAACGACCAAGGATTTTTTGTCTTTTTAGACCAGTGGTTCCCAACCTTTTTTATTCTACGCCCCCCTTTGTATATTTTCGAAACTCTCGCGCCCCCCCCTCCCACCTTCTATAACGTGAAAAATATATCACTTTTTTGTGTACTTTACGAAGAAATTATAAAATATCCGGGATGAATTCAATTTTATTGATGATAAAAATTATAATTTTTCATATTTTCCCTACATTTTAAAATAAAAATAATTTAATCAATAAAAATTGTGTTTCGTAATAACTGCTTGCGCTTCCCCAGCAATGTGTACACGCCCCCCAGTTTGGGAACCATTGTTTTAGACAAATACGTATATTTACGAACCGAATTCATTCGAAATAACGGCGATCGATGTTTAATTTTGATCGCGATATTTTTATTTGAATACCGTTCGGTATTATAGTATAGTGCGAGTGCCTACATAATAAAATGTAGTTGTCATACAGTCGCGTGAAATAAGAATAAATGAAAACGAGATACGAAGCTGGGATGTAATTACAACTAGAAAAATATTAAACACAATAACTTATACCAGATTATATAATAATTATAGTACTATTTAGATATCATATTTTATACTTGAATATTTTGTTATACGATTTTTTTTTTTTGCCAATAATTTAGAAATTTCGTTCTAATATAGGTCGCATCGGTTGCGGAATAATTCGCAAAACTCGTACACTCGACATACTATATGATATTGTATAAAATCGACCGCGGTCGAGTTATAAAACGATTCGGACGTTTGCGTTTTGTACTTGAAAATGGTTTCTACTCATTTAATTGTTTCCGAAGATAAATATAGGCAAATGGGGAATAAACGTGCGGGGAAAATAAGCGCATAAAGAATGTAGAGTTTAGGTGTTTTTTTGATTGACACTAGCTACACTACAATATTGTGCAAATATTATACTGCGCGCATTGACATTGTAAATGGAAGTACACCGCGTTTTAGGATCGCCAACAATGCTATTACACTCGGCCGCGGTTTGCGCATAAAAATAGGAAATTAAAATATTAATGTTCTGTCACGCGTGCCGTGTAATACATACACAGTATGTTTGCGTGGTAAATAAACGATCGCTTATAATGCGCATAAATACGAATCGCGCGAAAATTACACTCTCTCGGGTTACCCATCTTTAGTGGGGCAAGACTAAACCATTTGTCGCGCGGCGTCATATCGACGGCCGATCGAATGACGAACGTTGGACATTTGTAAAACGTCATAATTTCATCGGGATACGATAGACTGAACGTAAAGTGTACGTCTCTAGATTATCGTTTCGCGTCTCGTTCGCTTCCATTTCGTCCTTTCCATCCTCGTGCCGTCCCCGCCGCGCGGCACGTTTACGACCGGCCAAACGGACGTATCATCAAAACGTTGCTGTCAATTTTCATTCAGACGAGGGCTTTGAACGAGGCTTGTTGATAAATACGCAATCATCAAAATAGAGCGTGAGCTTGGCCGCCGTTGTCGTTGTGTGCGTACTCTGCTGGCTGGTCTCGCTAATTCGACCGATCAAGTGGCCATAAACGTTGGCCGGCGGTGTTTACCGTTTGTTAGTCCTGATTGCGTCGTCGTCGTCGGTCCGTGCGACGTCTGATCGGTGGAAAAATCGAGATCGCCACCGACGCTGCTCGTCGTCGAGATGAATAAACGACCGAGGCGGACTGGGAGAATAATATTTAGGCCCTCGTGGAAATGATAACCTGCGCTCGACGCACCCAACTACCAATGAAATGTAAATATAGAATAGTGAAAACGACAAGTTGACTTTTTAAAAACTACCCATATAGAATTCATATCACCTCGTCGGTCGGTACGATTGAATATCAGAATGTTAAATTGTCAAATAAAAAAATCGTTTTCGTCCGTTTTGGGAAACGCGTCGATTATCGTATTCGTGTGCTTTGGTGACGTTTTAAATTCATTTAAAAAGAGTAATACAAAAAAAAAAAAAAGAAAAATTCTCGTTTCTATTTCCGCGCGCAATGGAAACAACAAGTTATCAATATTTATACTCTCTCGATACTACTATACTACTCCTCGTTTTGTATAAACGCTCATGTCATAACGCGAGTGCTTTGTGAACATATACGGCGCGCGATCGGCATCGTTAAATACGTAATTCGTTTCCATCGCTCTAAACGCTATAAAATTATACGCGAGACACTACACGTATTATTTACGATTATTTATTATTTATTATCATTACGAGGTTTGTCGTTTAGGAAAATTACCCCACAGGGTGGAATTCCAACGGCTTCCGTCCGGTTCTATTATAATATCACGACAGAGAAAGCCCAGAGAAGTCGATAAATCGGATAATTTTGATTTGTTTAGCGGGAGAAATTGATGTCTATCGGACCCATGTCCTTATGTTGTTCAATGTAATTAGTAACTTCTTTTCTTTTTTTTATAATTATTATTATGTCCTACTTGAGCCCTCGTGGGCGTTGTTTATGCAATAAATACAAATACAAATGACGGACGAGAGAGCGTTTCTCGAAATTAGACACGAGCGTTTATTGCGCGCGCGTGCGACTTGGACCGATATCAACATTTTATGCACGTTGCGACAAAAACCGATGCGCACTTTTGTTTTTGTTTTTCATACCAATTATTACGTAACCGATTGCATCAAACACAAAGCCGGCGGCGGCGTTCCAATACTTTGATAATTTCACGACTTCGGCGCGGTGCGCACGGTTCGAAACACAATACGCTAGACATACGTATTATATGAACTCTTACGCCCCGTGGGTATTGCGAACGGGCTAAAAGTAAACCGCGATTGCGAAAAATACAAATGAAAAACTCAATATTAAAACTACGTTCGTTCGGAATATTCAAATGTAATATCACCACCACCACCAGCAGATATAAAACGAAATTCGTTTTTGTACTCGCACGTTTTCACATTCATCCCGAACGTATCGACCGCGAAACACGTAATTAAAATTCATTCAAGTACACCTATACGTCATATATGAGAGAATATCAAAACTTTTAAACCGGTATCGAATGAAAAATAGTCTTACGTTATAGTGAAATCCATATGAGATTTAAATGTATTGTCTTTGCGAGCATTATACTATTGGTATTTGTACATTTTGTTATACGACGATTACTCGCGTTATTAAAATACAATTTTTTTGTTTTTTTTTTTAATACAATATTTGTTCGTTCTGAATACATTAAAAAAAAAAAAAAATACAATATCTCCTCGTAAACCTATTCTTATTGTGTATCGTAATGTCGGACGGATTCGAATCGAACGTGAAAAGTATATTTCATCTCGATAGTTTTTATTTACCATTTTCTCATTTAGTTTCAGATTATAATATTTTAAGAAACAAACAATGGAAATTCGGTAACCGGAATTCTGTAATTCCATTCTTATTTGCATTAATTGCACAAAGTTACGCGCTAAAATAATATAAGTAATGTCTTAACGTCATAATACTGTGGGAATTATTTATTATTATTTGTATGGTATTATTTACTGGAAATGTATGGACCAAAGAATACAATAAGAAAATTTGTCGTGAAAGAAAATTCGACTCTTTGTTAGTCAGAGGTATCTAAAATAATATTATCCTACGTAAAATACTAAAAAATATTATTTACCGTAGTAAATATATAAGTAATATTATTTACCGTATATATATATATACGTTTATTTCCTGAATAATAAGAATTTATATTTCACTATTTGAAGATTATAAAATAAAATAAATCACACAGAAATCGAATATTATTCCAATATTATTAGGATTAACGTTTTTCATTATTAGTCAGCACTTTGTACGTGACAATTGGGCGTTTGCATAGCAATAACGTTCCCGGATAATATGTCAATAGTGTATCGATAGAATTTCTTTGTTTTCTGAAAAACAATTTAATTACCCAATATGTCTCCATTACCACTTGCAGTGTAAAGACGGTACCCGACTTTTAAAAAACCCGACTTTTTTCTTACCTTAGAATATAATAAAATGATAAAAGTAGTTACATGAATAGCATTTAAAAAAAAAAAAAAAACCAACTAGTGAAATTGAAACAGTAAAATAACAGACTTAACAGACTGGCTGTTTTAGAACAGTCAGTTCAGCGTAGATGTAATATAAAAAACATTCTCACAGAATGTTTTTGGAAAAGACGAACAGTTTTAGATTTTAATTCTGGTGAAGTAATTAATTTTCAGGAAGTGCGTGCGTCCTATAATTGATAGAAAACAACACAATATCACTTTACAGAGTCGTGTTTGATATAAAAACTCGGAATAATTATGCTAAATTGACGAAGCTCGACTCAGCACTCCACAACAAGATCGAATATCACAATTATTGCAAAACACGAACACGTCTAAAAAGATGATTCCACTAACTCGAATTTTGTTGTACCTCTAATTTATAACCATTAAGGTTATAAAAAACATGTAATTAATGTCGTAACTCGGGTGATAGCGATAAAAGAAAAATTAGGAAATCGATTGAACTATGTACACACAAAAAAAAAAAAACGCGTAAAAAATAACGATCGATCTAAAAGATATCAAAGTTTTTTTTGAAATTTAAATCTTATTTTTATGTCGATTTCAATACACTATGATAAAAAGTCAATAATAATCAGTTGTTGGTAAAAAATATTATTTAAACTTTAAGGTTTTTTTTACTTTTAATCAGTTCACCCACACAAAAACAAATTCATAGGCGCCGACATAGACCCAACATTTTTTTCACGGGGTAGCAAAATCATATTTTCATAGAGAAATCGTGATTTTTGCACCAGAAACGTATGACAATCGAACAAATTAGTTATTATATTATAATTTAACTAATTATTATATAAATGATAGTTCGTTATGAATACATAATTATGTAACAATAGTAATTGTAATAAAACGAATAGCCGTGTCTGCGCGGGTGACACGCGGCCAATGAAAGCCGATCTGCTCGCTCCGCCCGCGACCAATGACAGCCGAGTTTGGCCGATCGCACACCAAAACAGCAAAACTGTGTTAGTCATTTTTGTTTTAGTCAACTGAAAACAATTTGTTTTATACAAGCGCATATCAGTTAGTCACGTCAAGGCAAAACAAGAACCAATCACTCGTGTTTTGCGTACTTCAAATTGACTACACTTTTCTGTTTACTGGTGCGTGTTTCGTTATATTTCGTATTTTGTTTTATTATTATTAAACTATAATTATCTTTAATATCCAAAATGTCATCTGATGAAGAAGTTGCCATTTGTATGTGGTACACTCTACTCGATTTAGAAGAAAGGGATAAAAAAAAGTTATGGGTACATCCATTGAACCAAAAACGTATCACTCACAACGTGATTTTATCATTTACATGTGAATTACGATCAGAAATACGATCGGACGAAAAAAAATAGTAAAAATTATATTATATGACTAATTATGACTAAAGAAAAATGTAAACACTTCAGACAGTATTAGTCATGACTGATGGTGTTTAAAGCAAAAATGTTTTCGTTTTGTTTTTGTCTTATCAGTGTACGTATGCAACGTTATTTCCTATGTTCTATTTTTAATAAAACTGTGTTAGGCTGGCTAACACTGTTTAAAGCAGTTTTGCTCTTTTGGTGTGCGTTGGGCCTTTACGCGCGCAACCCGGCCGATCGAGAGACAGCTTACCGATACAGGTCGTTGCAGTCTAGTGTCGACTGCGGTTCGGAAAGCTCTTTTTCGCAACGATTTCGAGAGACCGGTCGTCGGATTCGAAACGTGCGACTACTACCCGACGACGACGGGGAAAATATTTGTACGAAAATGTTTTTCGATTTTAGGACGAGATTTCGATGTGTTTTACGACAGTTATCGCTCAATACGCGATATACGGGGATCAAACACTTTTCGGCCGCGCCGTCGATTTCGGCAAGAGGCTCTCGTTTTTCGTTCTCGATTTATTCCATTCTCAATCGACTAGCGCAGCGGTTCTCAGACTTTTTTTCTCGCGAAATTATAATTTTATCAATCATCAGTCGCGCACCACTAATGATTGAAAATAGAACGATACAAACACTTTACATAGTTAAATACATTTATTTTTTAAATAAAAAACGCAGGAAAATACTACAACATTAGTAAATTATTTATTTATTTATTCTGCAAATCGATTAGCGTTTTTGAATTAAGATATGAATATTACATAACAACTTTCGCGTACCGCAGTTTGAGAACCGCCGGACTAGCGGATTCAGACGCTAGTCGTTTTGAATAACGCTCATTGCCATACAGTACGAGACAATACGACAGTGCTCGGTCAAATCAAATGATAATTTTATCGGAAAATCAAACGTTCGGTCGAGATATTCGGATACCGCGTTGTACGAAACGCGGTTACCCCCGCCGTTTCGGGGGCGCGGCCTTCGAGAATCATTTAAATATATGGATTTCTGAAAAAGTAATTTGTTACGATTTTAGCGGGGAGGGCGACCGCCCTCAACTGATACAGTCGAACACGAATAATATTCGGGAAAAACAAAGTGAAACGTAAGAAACGCGCGCAACAGTTGCCGGTGTATTTCGTGTATACGGACTTTGGACGAGTTGTGATAAACGTCGATTCGATAAAGGCGCTCCCTTAAACGAGGGTTTTAAAATCAATTTAACAAGTTTACTGGAGAAACAAAGTTTACGCGTTCCAAGAATCGAGTAAACGACCGTCGTCGTCGTCGTCGTCGTAGTCGTCGTTTTTATATGCACATTAGAAATTGGCTTATTATTTATTCGTTTATCGAGAGATGAAAATGTACGTATACTATAGGTACCTACCGCGCGCGCATAAAAATATAACGGGAGCCGAGACGTGAAATAAAACCAAAGGGGGTATAAATTCGATAAACGAGATCATCGTCTCGTTGGATGATATTGCCTTTTAAAATCTACCTCGTGAGAAACGTACCTGTAGACCTCTTTTACGTCGTTATATTATACACGACGTATTTATTATATACGTATAGTTACGATACAGTATATATAATAAATAATATATTTTTTATAAATTCTATACGCATTACGCCGCGGCCGCGCCGTTCGCGCGCAAACGACCGCGCGTGAATTTATTTTCAAATCGATTTTCATTGTACTCGTATAATATATAATGTACGCACCATATTATATCCATTTCACGCGCGTCGGCATTTATACACATGACGTCGTACATACACAGAGAGTCACTGCGCGGCGGCGGCGTGCGTGTTTTATGGCCGCACGTACTGGGAGACCAGCCCCAGAGACGCGCCACGGTGTAGTGTGCGTAATCGTTTTGTTATTATTGAAATATGTATATTATTTCGTTTCACACCACGGTCTCCTCCTCCCACCCCCGCAAGACAAATGACCGTAAAAAACGTTCTGCACATCGTTGTTTTACATAATATACGTAATTTTATTTTATACATTTTATACATTGTAATCATTATACTCTTACTCGTCGTCCGGACCGACACGATTTCATACAAACGCGCCGACGATACTCGACGCAAACGGCGTGCCTTTTTTTTTTTTTGGGGCACATTTTACACATTTTCGACCTTTTTGAAAATATTACGATGGATTTAAACGCGACACCGCAGCCTGCGTATAACTTGTTTGGGAGACGGTTTTTTTTTTTCAGAGGGACAAAAATCGTTTCATACGTGAATCGCTAAATGCAGAAAACGCACATGTCCAATATTTTACAAAAATCACTTTATTACATAATCGAATTGGCACACGTTTCGTTAAATAGATCCACGTTAAAAATAATTTTAAACTAATTTAAAATTTCGTTAATTGCAGAAAAGGCACTTGTCCTGGACATGTGACCTTTTTGCATCAAAATTATACTTTAGTAATACTATCAGAACTTAACTTCGTGAACGTGATAGTACACTTTAGTAATCCTTAAAGACTTAAAGAATGGTAATTACATCGTATTTAGTTGGTTTTGTTCACTATTAATAACTCTAGGCCTTTTTATATTTTTTTCTATTTAAAGTTGTTCTCAAAAAAATTTCTCAAAGACATTCATAAAATTTCTAATTAAAAAAAAAAAATCAAATATTTATGACTCATTATTACCATAATATAATCTCCTGTATATTATTTAATAATGTTATTTTAATTTTTATGGATTTTAAAGGTACTTATTTATAAGAAAACGATATTTTCGAAAAATGAATGGTAATTTGAAGCATAAACGGCACATGTCCATGACCTTAAAGTCCTTCAGAAACCTAGAGTTTAATTATATTTCTTAAAGTGATTGTAAAAACATGTATACCATGTCTTAAACTATATTATTCCATAAAGTACAATTTTTTTCAGATATATTATGTTTTTTGTGTTTCCTGGAAAATTTTAAAACATGGACTTGTGCCCTTTCTGCATTTAGCGATTCACGTGTAATCGAACGTACACATTCCATTATAATTTAAAACAATTTGTGGGCAAGCGATGCGGCATCTCACCACCCGAACTCTTAGAGTAATTATTCTTCACGTCATTAAGTATTCTCTTCTCGGCTTACAATTTTAATTTTAAGTAAAATTAATTTTTCAATCAGGCTCTTTTTGCCTGTTTGAAAATGTTTTTTCTCGATTGTCGAGTGTATTACTAAACAAAGTGATGGGATTTAGGAGATAATAAGCACAAAAAGTTAGTTCAACGATTATATATAAATGGAGACATGCTCAAAGTTCAAAGAAACTAACAAAATGAATCCAGTTATAATCATAATCACACCGCCATTATCTGAAGAGACAATCAATGAGTGGGTGAAGTGAAATCGATTCGGATAAAAACCTTTCTCTCACTAGTCGATAATAATTATCGTTTCAGTCTTATTCGAATCGTCGTCGTCGTCGCGTCGTCGTACATCGTCTTCCGAAATACGAGTATATTGTTGATTTTTTTGTGTATGCATGTGTCGCGCGTTTATTTTTCTCAAGCATAATCGATTAATTTGGTTTGTTTTCAGAATGTCAACTGTATCTCAATTAAACTGTCATCGTGAATTGTTGCAGACGTCGTCGTTTTGGCGTGGGAAGTCAAGTGATAAAAACAAAAAATACGTCTCAAAGCCGGTAAACTTATTCCTATTTCTTTATTTTATTTTATACGCGAATTGCGCTGTTATTTCAGCTGTAAGTCACTGGGAGCGGCAGATGTTGTTCCTATGAACAATTATAATTTAATATAAATATATAATATATAAAATTATTTTTCTTATACTCCGCCGTTACTTTAATGTGTATTTTTCTAAAATTAGCCATTTCTACTCATAAAATACAGCTAGAACTACCGTTGAATAAAATATTTGCTACAGTATTTATAATATAAATAAATTAAAGATTAAATAACCGAGTTTTTTAACTTGGAAAATAATCATCACGAAACTCGCACTGAATTTACTATAAAAATAATTCTTTTAATACGTCATGTTACAACTGTTTAAGTTATATCTGCAGGGAGTCGATTTGCGCTGGAGCTGTAAAACAATGCTTTCAAGCATAAAATCCTCTTCATAAAACTAAAATTTTGTTTTGCATTCTTTGAATTTAAAACATTTTGTTTTAAAATTTTAAAATTAGTTTTTACTTTTTAATAAAGTCGGTCGGTTTTTTTTTTGTATTATGTATTCAAATATAATATTATGTCCTTATCACATATTTTTATGACATTATAAAACAATGGTATAGTTTATACATTTATGAATAATATTTTAATGAATACAATTTTAATAACATTTTATTTTTCCCAATAAAATTGTATTCAATAGAATACGAAAATAATTTAATTTTCTCTAATATTAATTTGTTTCTTATTAATTTACAAAAAAAAATCAATTTGTTCTTTTAAATGTTCACAGAATCATCGCTCAGTTTCGTACACGCTGATATATCCTAATAGTGAAAATATATTTTATGGTCGTCATATTTTCTTTATTTATATATAAATATAAACTTAAAAGTTTAGGTACTTACTTCTAAAATCTATAAATCTTAATAATTTCACTCGTCGTTTATCGCACGTTTTAAAAAATCGAACTTGATAAAAATCACAGAATCAAAAAATGTTCTTATGTTCTTAATGAATTTATCGTTTTTCATTCATATTCAATACATCCTATCGTAGGAGATCGTTTAATTTAAAAAAAAGCGACCTCGGGGCTTCTTTAATCGGGGGGGTTTTAGGCAACTGCCCTGAATAAACGTTAACGGTGTTAACTAGCACACAAAGGACACGCGTTTATCGCTCTCGCTCCGCTATCGAAGTTGCTTATCACAAAACGTATTCAACGAATTTGATGGACCAAGTTCCGCTGACACACCTAGTCGATCAAAACCGCATAGTATTACGTGGTTTAACATACACTTGGACCGACTCGCGCGAAAGAAATTTATCTTCGTCTGAATTTATCTCTCACCTGCTCAATCATCTCTGCTCTCGATGGAAAAAAAACACACACACAAAACGTGTTTTCATCGCCCGATATAGACACATATTATGGGATATACATAGACGACACGACAACAACGGAACCGTTGCGCGTGTGAGTAAATAACAATATAGTATGTAATATTTATTAGAACGACTATGAAATAACGTGATTGGCGTAACGCAGTCTTCGTACGATTAATATACGTATTCCCGTCATTCCGGTATAAATAAAAGTAATCTTTCTTTTATACGTAAATGAAACACACTTTTGTATAATATAAGCGTATACAATGTCCAATAACTCACGAAATACCGACCGAGTTATGCACTAGGATTGAAATCGTTAGAATCTCTAAAATATCGGTATATGAATAAACTGGGGGCGACCCCGTCGTAATGTTCTCGCCAGTAGTAAATTACTACCCCGCGTACGTATATACGTATCCGAAGGCCTTAAACCGTTATCGGGATGCCGCGCGCGGTAAAATATGTAATATTAATCGGAGAGAATATAGTTATTGCTCGTCGGGAGATCGCGACATGCGATCTTGGTCTCGCGGCGAACACAATAATATCGTGTGGCGTACAAGCGCGTCGTTATTCAGTAACATTCGGTATGCGAACGCGGTATGTACCTTGGTATGGATACCGGTGTACTGGTGACCGGGCGAACACGTTACCCGGACACGGAAACGGAACATTGTCCGGAGGCCGGATCGACCGAGACCGTGGTTACGCGGTTGCCGCCTTGTTCCGTTGTGTTATGATGACAAACGGGGCGATGCGAATATTATCGTCCGCGGCGGGCTCGTCTTTCGTCATTGTTACGGGCGATAATGATGATCGTGAACGTATGCCGCCATCAACTCGACATTGTAACATGGTCCTCCGTCGAATGTTTATTTAACGTTTTCGAGTCTTTTTGTTCGTCAGACTTCTTTGTCGAACACATTTCCGCCGTACGAATACTTTCGATCGATCGTTACTGCGCCGCCGGCGCGGCGTGGAAAATATAATATACAGTAGAACCTCGATTATCCGAACCTCCGTTATACGAACCCTCTATTATCCGAACTATAATATTATTAGCGTATCCGAACGTTCTGTTATCCGAATATGAAAACTCGTATCCGTCAGGATCGTCACAAGACTGCAGGCAAAGTGTTACTCCTACTAGACCTAATGCACCCACTCACCCATCCGCCGAAGTATTAAATTTAATCGATCCAGATTATCAAGTCATGGTTTTTCCACCAAACGTAACGTCTTTGATTCAGCCCATGGATCAGGGGGAGTAATCGAAAAGTTCAAAAGAATGTACCGAAAACAAATGTCGAGGAGACTTTTATTAAATGAAGGGACTGAAGAGAGTGTTCCAATATCCGAATTCTTGCGTATCCGAACTAGGCGCGGTCTCAATATTAGTTCGGACAGTCGAGGTTCTACTGTACTCGAGTGTATATTATGATATACCGCAATCGCGGTATACGATACGTACCGTGGTATTCGACAAAAATACCGTTGGGTAACGGCGTCGTCTCGGGAGGGCATAGGACGAGATTATTCGGAACGGCCGGGATCGCGGACGTCTTCTGGAAACGCAATAGTTCGAGTCGGTAATTTTCATAAATCCTTCTGTGCGAATATGTTCAATAAGATCAGTTTCGATGCCGGCGCGATGGACGTGTATAGTGAGTGCACGAGATGCACATCATCAAACGACGAGGAAATCGTACGAGGAGAAAACAAAACGATGGCGGAAACTCGTGAGTACTCGTTTTATTTTTTTTATATTCTTCGTCTCCGGGAGCGTAACGATAACTCGACGACGTTAGCAACGTGTCTTTTATTAACGGTTAAAAGTCGTTTTTCGTGGATTTATTAATCTAAACATTTGGAAAGGAAGCCCGCGGCCCAGAGTGTAGTACACACACACACAGTATTGAGTCGTGCCATCGAGACACAGCCGTTTGCGCACAATAGACGACAAACGCGCTCGTTTGCCACGGCATTTACGATTTCGATCGATACGGTAGAGAGCGATAAAGTGCTCTGTAATATCGCGCCGAGTCGGTGGTAATTTCGATTCTTTCTCGCGCGCAAAACGGACAAACATCAGTCGGGTTCGCCGCGCGGTATGCGCTCACTATACACATTGCGTATACGCGCGCAATAATATTATAATAACATATACGTGTTACGTTGCAAACACATATACGTATTATATTGTTACATTCCTCGACGAGACGACGACCGCGACGTGCGCCGAGAGAGGGTGTGCGCGCGCGCGCGCGTTTGTTTGTAGGCGCGTAAATTTCATTCGATCGAACAACAACATATATTATAATAATATGTGTGTGTGTTTTCTCGCCGCGTCGACCCACACGATCGTCGGACTGCCGTGCGAAGAATTTACTTATGTACGCCGACGATCGTGTACCGCACATGTACGCACGCACTCAATGAGAATAACAATTACGCCCGAGCGCTTTATTTCACGACCCCCTTTCAATCTCGCCCCCGAGGCGTGACGACGACTCATCGTGCCTGCATCGCAAACGCCCGTGCGTTTCAAAACCCCGGTCGGTCGGTCCACTGCGTTTCATGCGTTACACACGCTTTTTAATACGAGAACGAACCGTATTTTTCGCGCGATCAACGTGTTTATTTACTACGCGGTCGCGGTGCAATATCGTTCTGTCTAGTACCTATAATACCCCTCACCCCCACCGGTGGTCTATTTGTTTTTTCACACCGCGACGCGACGCGCGGGCGCGGGGCGAAACCAGTAGTGTTTATTATTTCGAACAACGATAATCGATACGCGATGGCGAGAAAAACGCGCGTCTAATAAATTCTATATTATGACGTATATTATTATATGCGACCTAAGTGCGCGCTCGAACGAAACAAATATTATTCATATATAATACCTATGTGATTAATGGTTTTCATGAATATTCCGTTTTTACAACCGTGGTTTTCTGTCTTTGTTATTTATTTCATAGTAATAATAATAATAATAATAAACTTCCTGCACCGGCTGCATAATCTCACAATCATCATTCCCCCTCCCCCCCTCCACCAACATCCTAAACGATTTCGATGATTTAGTTCTTTCTATTTTTTTCTTCTTCTCGCGCCAACAATAAAATCCCTCGAATTAAATCATCCCTACTTGTATTCCCTCCGAGTAAATATTAGATCAAACGGTTATAATTCTCTTTTTCTTTTCGACGTTATATCTCGTAACATACACTTTGTTGTTGAATTGCGCGTGCATGCATTCGCGTATTTATATTACTTTTAATTTAAGATTTACTCTTTTGGTTACATTACATTGTCGGGCTTTAATATTTTTAAGTGAAAATTAAAACGGAACAAAAATACGACGATATACTCGTATGCTATTACATAATATGAAAAGCTTTTAGTGTATTTGTATAGAAATTAAAAATTTGATAAACGTAAAAATAAGCGAATAAAAAAGTGTGTATATTATTTTTTAGATTTAATCCAATTGTGTTTAATTTAATATTATATACTCTGTGTATTTAATACGTTTGGTCTACGTGTCCTTGTAGGCAAGAGTGTTGGTATAACATTTTCATAAATAAAAAAAAAAAAACGTGTAGCATTAGACGGTGTCATATTCGGCCTTATCACTTTATTCAAACTATAAAAACATCTCAAAATGATAAATATCCATACTAGACGGATAAGTATCCGAAACTGGATGAAAAAAAAAAAAATAAAATAAAATATTCCCATGGTTTCGAAGTGAACTTATAAAATGATTCCGACAAAGAGATTTGTAGTCTTTTTACCAGACTTAATAATCTGTCGTTCGAAGACATCAATCATTTTCACGTGTTTATCTGTTTTCTTTTGCTCTACATTACCAAGTGTATTTCACTATTTGTATTATTGCTGTTACCAAACGATGCACTAAACGTACATGCTACCTTTAAGAAAAGAAACAAACAAGCACGCAGTGCTACAAAATATAAAGACCGAGTTTTTAATAAATCACTTAATATGAGAATATCTTTACGACATATTATCATTTCTTACAAAAATGATAAATAATATAACTAAATTTTTTTAAATTCTAAATCGTTATTAAGAATATTTTATACTTGTTTCATTAATTAAATTTACGAGTAAATTTACGTTATTTAGAAAATAAGTAAAAATCACACGTAGACTATAAAAATGAAATAAAAGTAAAGTAGTCGTGTGTTTTGAGTTCTCAGTTACGGTTTGTAATATATTATATACTCGTATATATTTATAATAGTGTGATTAACTATTTAATAAAGTTATTATAACGCAGAGGTTATACAACATTATACAGGTACGAGAAATAATGTTGACATTGTTTGTGTGTGTGTGTGTGAAATTGTGAAAATATACATAGTTTTATTTCTCATATTTCGTAGAGTCCTTTTCATGAACAAAATTACCATAATAAATGTGTGTTTAGCCAATAACTGGGTGGGGTAGCTGGTAACTGATATTAATGTTTAGTTTTTGTTTTGCTTAAAACGTAAAAAAACATTTTTTAAATTGCGTATTAAAAAAAATATTTATAGGCCAAGATAACTAATTTTAACTAATAGGTACTAATCAAATAGTTAATGTTGAAATAAAAACTATAACGTCAATATTTTCATAATTTATACACGATACACGTCATATTAATCTAGCAGAGTTCGTTTATATTTTCTATCTATTTATTAAATTCTAACGACAATATTTTCATAAGTTAACGATTTTCTAAATACCTAAGTGGTACTGAAAATAAACTATTAAATTACCATTACCAATCGTTTACAGTTATTTCGGTGTGAATATTATTGTTACAGAGCTTCTGTTTTTAAAATTAAAGATTTTATATTTATATATCCCAGTGATTATTTTAACTTTTGACCACGTTTAATTAATTTCATATCTTATGAATTTTTTATTTATTACTTTTGGCTCGATATCAAATTATCTAACGTTCTTTTCACTTAAGTCAACCAATGAATTTAATTAATTAGGTAGGTGGCTTTTCAAAATTGCATCGATGAATGGGCGTTTTTCGCTATAAACTAAGATGATGCAATAAAATATTTCAATATAATATTTATATTGATGTTTTTTATTATTTTAAATTTGACGTTCGCTAAGGTTTATATACCTTTTTTTTTTGTTTTCTTCAAATATTTAATCAATAAATAATTATTATGGAAAAATGTGCAATCATATAAGTATTAAATTTTAAAGAATAGGGTTTGATATAACTACATATTAATAACAAATAATGTAAAATAAAATTGATTTTTACACGACAAAAAAAAAAAAACAAAAACAATATCCCTAGGCACATACAATGAAACCTAAATATACAACTCATTCTATTTTTAACGAATTCAAATTATTTTTTCGTTAATGTAAGAAAATATGTATTAAAAAATTGCTTATTTATTTTGGGAAAATATTTCGCCATGTAATATGTGTATTGTAAATTGTAATCTTTATCTGGATCAAACGGATCAATATTTAACTACCGATAAAAAATAAATAAAACATTTGTTAAAGAAATAAAATATTTATTAGATTTCTTCTTTATGTTTTTTGTCTTCCGAATTCGCAACATAAAATAAAGAACGATTTTCTCTAGGGTGTCTGAGTTGAGAATAACACTAAAAAAAAAGAAAAAAAGTTCCACGGAATTGCATACATAGTACATACAAATTCATTTTTTTTCTTCTTCAAATAATTCGTTTCAGAATGTTCTTATTTTTCGGTGGTTACTATGTATAATATATTTTGCGTACCTATTTGATCTATGACTATCTCTTTTTTTTCTCTTTTTTTTTTCATATCTTTTAATTGCAGTTGCAGTTGTAGTTAAAATTGTTAATGAAATGAGAAAAATAAGAAGTTTTTAATTAAAATCTTTTTATTTTAATTACACTTAATATTAATCATATAGTGTGTTATAACTCACAAAAGATTTATATATATTGCATACTCGTATATTATTATAATAGCTAATTTTTCGATTTCCATTTAAAATTTAAATTGATCACGATTTTCTTACTTGCATTTCTTTTATAACCAGAACTTCTAATTTAGGTTAGATATTAACTACCTATTGGTACCATATATACTATTGTTCTTTACAAACGTGAATTATTTTTTCAACTAGATATTTTTCTAATTGCGACGTAATATCAAGACGTAAATTGACATGGTTTTTTTTTCTATGTTTAGGGAAACGTATTTAAAATGATGTTATCCAGTAACATAAATACAGGAATAGTCTAACGATAGAAAAGAAAAGTCGATCACAGGTAATCATTAACTATAATTCATTAACTATCATTAACTATCATTAACTATAATTTTTCACGTTCGTGTGCTTGTATTGGTATTTTAATAACAACAACAACAACTGGCGGGGAAGTCGAATATACCTTACATTAGTTATTATTTATTCATCGACCGCGGCGGGAGTTTACAGATTTGTTTGTCGAACAATACGGTAAGGACCGCGCTGGAAAACAAATGACTTGATCGATTTTTTTTCTTTCAGGTTTTTATAAATCGGCGGCGGCGTTATCTTCGAAACACGCCTACGAGTATTTTTGCAATTATCGAGAGGTCAAAGGCGCGCTCCACGTGTGTTTTACCGCGCCAGCATTCGGCGGCGCAAACGATAATATTCGGAAACAACGTGCATTTACACATTTACCGCGGCTGAACCGGGAACCGTGTCGGTCGTCATGTGCCGTCGACATTTTTATTATTATTATTATTATTATTATTTAGTAAAAGCGACGCGATCCAATAACGTAATCAAGCGAAATGCAGTGGTGGCGGCGGCGGCGCGTGCGGTGGCCCGGAAGCGGATTTACGACGAGCGTGCTCACACCGTGCGCGACTGGTCGCTATATATACATATATACTTAATATTATAATATATTATGTACAATATCGTACGATGCACATTTATATATATATAAATATAAATATGTTTTGTTCGCGTATATAATTTATTCGCTACTAGCGCGCGCGCGATGGCTGTCATCGCCTCCGCCGGAGGTAAACACCTGCGAGTTTATTTTGTTACGAGTTGACATCCGCTGGAAACGATGATGGGATTATACGCGGATGCGCGATGACGATTGCGGTGATTCCTCGCAAACCTTTAACCGGGTACCTCCTAATCTCTTCCTCTCTATCTTTTTTTTCTAACATAATGTAATGCTACATGCCTATGACGACAAAAATGACGCGAACGGCTGACGATATAGGCACGGGGAATCGCACGAGGATTAATCGCTTTCAAGGAGTGGCAGTGGATAGGGAATGGATATAATAATATGTACTTATGGTATCCTGTAGTGGCGCCGGAAAAATGTTCAAACCGTAGGGGCTGAGCACAGAAAAAAACCGAGGAAGGTAACGATTTTCCAATTTAGGACAATTTAAGGCCAGTATTAAACAAAGAAAATAGTAGAAAATAAAGAGTAATATGTTTATTCATTTCTATAATATATATATTATAATATAATATTGTTAAAATAAATTTCAAAACTTATAAAGCAAACGCAATTTATTATAATAATTTTTATCAAACTATAATTAGTACAATACGTGAGCTGCAGCAGGCGCTACTCATTACTCCTGTATTACACTTAAATATTTACTCGAGGGTTGGATTGCAGTTAGAACTTTGAGAACTATTTTAAATTCATTACGTTCCGCGATACTTTGGTTTTGTTTTTGATAGATTATTTTTTATTTTAGAAAATAGTGTTTACTTTCAAAATGATTTTAAATAAATCTGAGCGCACGGCAGCAGTGCGCTCCGCCAAGTTCTACGAGCAACGCGCAATGTGTACTGCTTTACACGAACCGATTCACCCGATTTTTCTGACCCTCATATCTCCTCTACTTTCTATCCTTTGAGATGGGCACTTTTGAAATTTGAAACGTAGCTTAGGCTCGCGTGGCTCAAAGTACTGTATAAATTGTGGCCCTTAATATCAAGTCGTTTTAAAACGGGAGCATATGAAAGTTTTCAATTTTGTTACTGACTGACCGACTCGCTCACTCACTCATATTGATCGTCAAAATTATAAAGCACTTCGCGCATAGGCGTAAATTCGGCACAAACATCTTATGGTGAAAATAAAGGGAAAAAAAATCTGAAAATTATTCTAAATGCAGGGGCGCGCGCACGAACAGTGTAGGTATATAGAATATATAGTGGGAATATTTCAACTCGATAGAAATCGAGAAGGCGTCTCAGGCCGAAAACTGACGAAAAACCGATAAAATTTACGACATACCCCGTTTTTCGACAATGATAATAACAGATTACTCTGTGATAGTAACACACTGATGAAAAAAACAACGTAATTTACATAATTATGTACATGCGATTTGTTTCAATTTTTCGGCAAAAGTCAGTTCGAGTTAACCTTTTTAAAAAAATGTCTTCTATACTAATAATAACAAAGCCGATCCGCCGAACCGTTTTCACTAAGAATCGTTTTTTCGAGAGCACGATCGATTGCTCTCGCATATTTAAAATATCAATTTGCCAGCATCAATCACCCGTCGTCTAACCTGTATCTTATCCGAGTGTTTTTTTTCCCGAGTAATCATGCTCAGTGGTGTGGAAATTATTAAGTAATAAAAGTTTCATTTAATGGGTACTCGGGGTATCCATACTTGATTTGATTCGTTTATCTGTGTTACTTTAATAATACTTTAAAACCTAACTAATTCGTGATTTCCGACTCGTAATAATTCATTGTTTAAATACGCAACCAAATGAGATTTTCTGTCTAACATTTAATGTTTAATGTAAATATCAAAAATAGTGTAGACTGTTACTCGATCGGAAAATGTTAAACTATTCTTACGTACTATTCTGCCCTTTACTATATAGTAATATAAGATGATTTTTAAAGTATCGGGTTTCTTAATTTGACAATTCGAGCCACCCTCGAGGTTATGTTTCACGATTTTATTTTGTAGTTATCGATTATTATATGTATTGTTATTTAACGACGAGCGCGTTTTAGTTTGTTGAAAGTGTTGAGCTGTAATATACGTACATACACATATAAAATTATAAACCGTTAAAACGATGTGATTTATCTTATCGATTAGGAAACATTATATTGTTCAACGAGTGTTCAAAGTTATAAACGCCGGAGTAAAATTGAGCTTGTCGATTCGGGCCGACTAACTGAAGGGCGTGGGGACGACTAATGGGATTTGTATAACGGAGACCTGGCAGCATGTATAAAATTATAGAGGTAGGTGGCCGAAACTCGTTCGTTTCACTTCAAAACATTAAGACGCCGCCGCCGCCGATACGTTTGAGACTTTGAAAACGACTTACCAGGAACTTATGACTTACGCGTACTGGGAACCCAAACTCGCTGTCGACGTGCAGACGAGCGCGCAACCGTACGTTGAATAGCACGGCGGCGCGGCGTCGAAACGAAGTCATAATATTATACGGAGCCGACGAGTAGGTGCTCAAGGGGCGGTGATACACGAAAAATATCAATATACGTAATTGTAATCGATATTTAGATAAAAACGAAAATGTTATCGACACTAGACTATTACTCGTATCATTGTTTCGAAATCGAACCGAGTTGTAAAATACGATATTCGACCCGCATATCCTTTATATATACGTATGTTTCCATTTTGTGATGACGCTATTTAACTTTTTTCCAATTTTTTTTTTCACAGAGTCGTTCCAAATACGTACTTTCCCGAGTGTCACCACGTCGGCCGATTTTCAAAACGTTGCTTTCAAAGGGTTGAAATCGGTAAAAATAATATTATATAAAAATTAATCCCTATTTACTAGTTATTCTCTTCACGCGTGAACGTCCGGACCGATTTAGCTAATTCTCTTTTTTTTTTGTTTGTTATTGTCGGGAGAAGGATCTTACGGAAAATAAAAATTAAGAAAATTAACCCTAAGTGGGTTAAAAGGGGTAAAAATGGAAAAGATCCGGAGCCACTGGAGCTTTGTGGTATTACATTCGGTCGTATAGTTTCGTTTCATATAGCAGAGGCCCCTGAAGAAAGGATTTTCCAAAATTCAACCCCTAAGGGGAGTTGAAAGGGGTGAAATTGTCAGTGAGTGCGTGGTAATTTGCATTTTTTTATAAATAGATTATTATGTCATCAAAAAACCCGACGATCTTTACCGAAACGTATTGATTTTGCAATATCATATCATTACATAACTTTTATCGAAATCGCGTGCGTGCGTGCGATGAACAATAGAACGAATACAATAGAACTTTTTTCATTGGACGGTCGAATACGATCGCAGGCAAATCTATTGCCATTGGTCGATAAGCTCGATAACATTGTATACAATTAATGCGAAAACCCGACGATGTTTGCGCAAAAGGTATGGATTTTGCAACGTCATATATTATTACACAACTTTTACCGAAATTGCGTGCGTGCGCGCTCCATTCCTCTTTCAATCGTAGACGCCGCGCCGCGCCGTCGCCACGTACTTACAATAAGTCGGTTATTTTTTACACTAGAAAATTCACTGGAAATATATGGCAAAACAACGTTTGCCGGGGCCGTCGCTCGGGGTTTGTGCGGTCGCGGTCGACGACGAATATCATAATGTCATAACGTGTTGCGTTACGACGACGACGACGGTCGTCGCTCGTCCGCAACGGACGAATCGATGAGGTCTGTGATTGGGAACACGCGGTTTTTGCGGGGTGGCTCGGTGTCGGCGTGCTCTCGCGCGATGACGTCATTCCGTCGTCGTAAATAAAGTCGCGTAGGTGGCTACAACAGGAGGTCGGAGGGACGACGACGGCAGGAAAAGCTCCTGTTCCCGGACGCACAATAACAACCTTTGAACGGTCCACAGAACACACGGTCGGTGCACCGAACTTTTGAAACGGTTCAGGTAAACCGCGTGGGTAGAGTCGCATAGTAGCCTTAGATGCAATTGACCGCGCACGTTGGCATCGGAGCGATACAATAACGTAGTAGCCTGTATCAGTGAATTCCCACCCCTCCCCCTACCATATCCTGGAATCGCTGTTTTTATACGTACATAAAGACCGCCCGCTTCGGTTCAAAACGAAAATCATAGAAGTCTACCTGCAGTCTCAAATCATATCGTGGATATCTATTGACGGCATATAACATAATAATGTAAGGACTCACACAGTTGCTCCTCAAACTACGTAATTATAGACGCGTTTTTATTTTCAAACAAAATTTAACAACAAATCGGCTACCACAAAAAAGCGGCTGGTTTTTCATATGTTAAATATCCGAAATAGTTAAATAAATTAAATAAATGTAGTAAATATTTGAACTTTATATAATTAGGTAAGATTCACGGGCGGGCCCTCCACACGAGCTTCTAGATCGCCGATCGTATTCGCAGTTACTGTGAGAAATATATTCCAACAGTCATCGTATTCAAATCAGTCAGATCAGAACGTTTCTAACAACAGCGCTCGATGTAAATACACATGCCAGGTACAGAACTTGTTTTACAGCTGTACTATTATGAATAAATATGAGTCGAGAAATATTTACTGTTTTGACTATTCAAGTTTAACCTGAAAAACTATGTTCGTTTTAATTATTATTATTTGAATTCTTTACAGATTATGCGGAACTTGTTGCGAGAAAAACCTTTACTTTTCGTAAGTACTATTATTATGTAATTATTAGTATTTATTGTAAATGAATAATATGTATGTATAAAACACGTGCATATCCTATTAATATAAACTATATCAATCGAATTGAAATTGTTCGATATTTTTTTGATTTGAATTCGTTACGTCTTAATGTTTCACATTATTTAAGACTTCGTTCGAAAAGGAACACAACATTTAAATTTAAATAATAATTACATATTATCATAAATGTTTAAGGGAGTATTCCTTCCTTTATTTCCGCAAAAGGTATTACGAATGGAACTTTATTTATTATTCATTACTAACATACTTACCTACCTCTTATAAAAAAAATTGTATTAACATTTTTGAAGTGCCCATGTACATATACTCGTATATTATGTATTCATACTTCTCAGTACTAACTACATAATAATAATAATAATAATAATAAAAATTTTCAATACTCACTTGACTTGACCTGTAACGCAGTGGTCTTCGATATTTTCTCCGTACTTTTCTCGGGCAGCACACACATAATATCCGGCCATACGCCCTAGAAATATAAATATTCAGTTCATTTCGTTTCTACAGCAGAGCGTAACATAATAATACGTATATATCGAATAATGTATTAAATCGAACTATACCGAGTACTTAAATGTTAGCTTAATGCAACATATAGGTACGAGAAGTTTGGGTTATTTTTAGACGTATTCCTAGTAACATCTACGCGTCATATAAATAATTATCGATTGCGTTACTTTAAACGATTAATTATTATTCTACGGGAAAAAAATTCTATTTCATAAATACATTTTAAAAACGGTACGTTTTGAAACGTAGAGACTACGTATTTTATTCTCGAAAATACTTTGTCCAATTTTCGCTCTCGTCTTTTTTCATTTATTATGCTCGTCACATAGTTTTAAGTAACTTTAAAGTTTTCGAGTACATTTCCTTTGGTATTTGTTTCTTCTCTTATGAGTATTTATGATCCCTGTAATTTGCATTTATACCTGCTGGTTACATAACTCGGCCTTAGATAAAATAATTTTGAATTGTCACACATAAAGTTAATCAACGAAAAATAAAAAAATAAAAAAATAATGAAAATAATCGATACTTTATTTACCACTAGCTCTAAGACTCGGTAAGTATGATTTGCAAAGCTCGAGAACTATTTTACAAATTATCTATTTGTTCAAAATCTTTTAGTAAAAAACCCTTTTTTTCGCGCACTCGTATACTATTTCATCAACAGAAATTCGCGAATTTAAATGGATAATATTATAGTATTTTGCATTTCGTTGTTATTCGACTATTAAACTAATCGATTAATATTAGTATGTTTATTGGAAAAAAACAATATTTCATTATGATCAACATAAACTAAAGGTATTAGTCGTTATTGATCACGAGTATGATTTACTGTTTTTTTAGTCGCGACCTTGAATTTATTTAAATGAGAAACATTATATAATAATTAAACGCATAAAACAAATAACGATTCGATCATCGTTTAATTATTATTCATCTTGTAACAGAGTTTTTATACTTTAAATGATATACGAGAGTACATAACTATAAACACTTATTAGGACGTACAATTTTTATCCTTTAATCTAATATATACATTTATAAATAAATGCATCTTTCTACCGAGAATTCATTTAAAGTTTACTGTTAAAATATTTGTCATAGGAAGTTTGCTCGTTCAAACAGTCGACATCCAAAGCTAATACTGATTAATACTGTAAATGGTAATAAATTCGTTTCAACTAAATTATAAAAATAATAAATTGACTACTAATTTTGGAACCAAGAGCACTTTAAGTCCGATATTTTAAACCGTATAAATTAAAATATAAAGCGAAACGCGCACGACGTGCGTGCGCGGCACGTGCTTGTGTTAATTTGATATAATATTTTACGAACTAGGACTGCGCAGGAAAACACTAGATATTTTTAAAGATTGCACGACAATGGCCGAATTTTTACTCGAAAGTATTCACTAGACCTTTACTCGAACCGTTTTGTTTTATAGTTAAATTTTATCGCGCATAACTTTTTTTTTAAATTTTCATCATTTGTTTTATATAGTCGAATTTAGCGAAATGCGATTTTATTATAAAATAATAGCATTTTTTTGTTATGAAAAAATCAACTTAAAATTGGGACAGCTTCGGTTAAAAATGTATGAACATTTTATATTACTTTCAAATATCTCGCAAAGTTTACATTTCATTATTTTTAACTCATTCAAAATTAACGATATCGAGACGTTCGCCAGCCTGCGCACTTATATTTTTACAATATTAGTAGTTTTGATCAAATTTAATACGTACAATTTTACTCGATAAACGTAATTAAATATAAAACTCCGTTGTATTTTTAATTTCTAAAATGTTGATTTTATTTTTTATTATTTAACGAGAATTAAATTAGTACCTAATAATATATAATATATTGCATTTTGAATTTATCGAAAGTCATTCTTCTCGCCATATTCAATTTCTTATTTTAATCAATCGTAATCCACTGCACTGTTTATTTATATGATATCGATTTTTAATTTAAAATAGCTTATTTCAATTTTAACCGGCGGAATTCATGAAAATAATAATAATATATCGGTGTT